>NQII01006022.1:31002-77704 GCA_002778355.1 Clitarchus hookeri | reverse complement strand
ATTGAAATGAATAATATTGATGTATGCACAAATTTGAAATGTTTGCTTATGCTAATGGCAGTTTCTGAGTTTCATGGGAAGATTTCATTGAACTGAAGAAGACTAGAAATTTCCTCTTTTTTGTTCAAATTACAAGAATTTCCAATTACTTACATGCAATGTAATCTACTGCCAATTTATTAAAAAAATTGTGACTACAAGCATAAGAATATTAAAATTTCCATTTTTTTGTGAATTCAAACTGCAGTAAAATGTCAATACAGACTGAAGGTGGGTCACTGGTGGTGTTTTTGAGTAAAGGAGCCAGGAGCTGGCTGCTGGGACCTGCCTGACGTACCGCTCAGCGGAGAAATGATGTAATGAAGTGAAGGTGGAGAGTTGGAATGCATTGGTGGGAAGAACTCAACTATTCCAAGAAGACCCAACAGTCTCCAAAAATACGTATACATAGCAGGCAATTCCAGCCATTCTTGTTACTCACTAGGCTTCTGGGCTCGAGCTTCATCAAAGACTTCTGAAATGTTGGAAGTGATACATTCGGCATGGTTCAAGCCCATAAGCCTTGTGAATAATTGTCACTAGTGTTGGGCGAGTTTTATTTTTATAGCTTCAAGTCNTTCAAGCCCATAAGCCTTGTGAATAATTGTCACTAGTGTTGGGCGAGTTTTATTTTTATAGCTTCAAGTCAAGTTGGGAAATTAGAATCAAGTTGAGCTCAGCATAAAATTTTTTCAGTTCNAGTTGGGAAATTAGAATCAAGTTGAGCTCAGCATAAAATTTTTTCAGTTAAAATTGAGTTTGCACCATATAGTTCATCCACGGTTTCGTCGGATGTTTTGAAACTAACATTTGAAAAATCACCCTAGGAGTAACTTGTAAACCTGTGTTTTAAATAACTTGTATAAACACAAATATATATCACTGTGATAAACTTAAAAGTATTGTATTCTTGAATAAATGAAACTTTAATTTAGTATCTTCTAAACAGTGAGAGCAGCGATGTGTTGGCAACGGCTAGTAAGAAATAGTTCCCAGTTAATATGTTGTTTTAACATAGTTCTTTTGTATGCTCGTTGTAAATTAAACGTTGCCTATTGATATATTAAAATTTTTAGGTAGCTCTGAAGGAAACATATTTCATTGTTACAGTTAAAAATATCAGCACAAATTACGGTACTTAGAAGGCCCCAGGCCCTAGTGACATGGTGGTGTTTTTTTTCTTTCTTTCTTTCTTTCTTCGTTTTAGGAAGAAACTTGAATACTAAGACGGAGCGGAGCTTGTCACACGCTCTTTCTTTTTCTCTCTCAGGAAGTTTCACACTGCTAGTAGCAGCAGAAAGATTATACTTGTATTCAATTTTAGCATATTTCATACTTATTACAGAAAATAATAAATTTTGAAATTGTAATTTACAACAGAAACAAGATTTTATTGTTTAAATATTTATTGTAATATATTTAGATGTAATGGCAGGACGGTTACAAACCCGAAGTGCGCAGAAGTGGTGAATGGTGTAATTTCATGGTGTGATGCTGAACGAAGTGTTAATTTCTCTTCTTGTGAAAACTGCTTAAAATTACCACATTAAGTTTGTACACATTGTGTTTTGTAAACCTACCTAGGCAGGTTATGATGTGATAAATCTGTTCTTTCCACGGCAGGAAGAAATGTACTGTAACATACGTCGCTACTGTAGTGTGTGTGAAAGACTATTCTTGTTGCCGTTACGTTACACTTAGCCAGTGTGTGTGTGTGATTGCAAAATATTGGACTTGCAAAATTTATACGTTATAATCACAAACTGTTTTTATGACTAANTCTTTCCACGGCAGGAAGAAATGTACTGTAACATACGTCGCTACTGTAGTGTGTGTGAAAGACTATTCTTGTTGCCTTTACGTTACACTTAGCCAGTGTGTGTGTGTGTGATTGCAAAATATTGGACTTGCAAAATTTATACGTTATAATCACAAACTGTTTTTATGACTAAANGTGTGTGTGTGTGATTGCAAAATATTGGACTTGCAAAATTTATACGTTATAATCACAAACTGTTTTTATGACTAAATTAATTTTTTGAACGTCGTGTCTTTATTTATAGCAACATTGTATTCTCTGTCTCATGTTAACTTGGCAAGATTTTGAAAGTTCGATGAAAGTAGCACCAATGTTTACTTTTGGTTTATGTATCATTTCGCCATCAACTGGTGCGTCAAGTGGAGGCTGTATTTTTTATCAACACGCTGTCAGCTAATCCACTTGCCATTGTACNACTGGTGCGTCAAGTGGAGGCTGTATTTTTTATCAACACGCTGTCAGCTAATCCACTTGCCATTGTACTGTAATGCCAAACAAATTTTAAGATATTTGAGACTGACATCTATCTAAAAAAATAAGTAGGTTATCAAAGTAAAAATGTAAATGTGTGCAAAAAGTTAAATATTTGCTAACTCTTTTTTAATTTGTCAGAGACAGCTAATTTGGGTTAACATTTGCGAGACAGTATTTGTAGCTATTATCACACTTTTGACGTCATATCTAATACAACTGGAACTAAAAGTAATTCGGGAAATTTGATTGACAACACACTTCTATTCACCAATGACTATTGATTGCAATGCAGTAATTCTGCTATTACTGATACTAAACAGTTCAAATTGGAAATATGTGACGTAGAATAACGTAAGAATTGCTTAAAACTATTCCCATGTGTCCCACTTTCTTCGTTTCATCAATACAATATAGTAACAACATGGAAACAAGGAAATGGGTTTTCCTGAGAACAATATGGCGTATAATTTACATAGACGAACAATTACCAGTTGAATATAAATTACTATTACTCAAAATCGCTGTACACGAAATATATGTTACTTTAAAAATTATGCAGAGCTCACAGAAAAATAAAACTATTGGTATCTGTTTGTAAATTTGTTAAATATCACACACAAAAGCTATTCTTTTCTGGCTGGTAATGCTTCGAGAAAGAACGGACAGATAGCGCGCACGGCATGACATGGCAAGATGTGAGCCATTTGCATTGCTCAACAGATAGCAGCACGTCCTTCCGCTTGATCCCGTCTTTTTAAAAGTTGGCTGTTCTTCTATTACTGGCTTGGAACGACACAAATTTGAAATATATTTTGTAAAATTATTTAAAAAATAAATTAACTGTATTATGCAATATTACTGTATGCTTTTGGAATTAATATCAAGCATATATGGACAGTATGGTTGGAGACGTGAAAAAAGTTTTGAAGTTGCGTTTCATTTGGATACGTATAGTTTTATTGTGCATTTCATTTTGAACACCTATACATTACTACTTTATCATGAAGTTAGTTTGTAACACTAACAACCACTGTTTTGTGACCACGTAAAATAAAATGTATTAATTAATCTAGGAACTCTTTNACTAACAACCACTGTTTTGTGACCACGTAAAATAAAATGTATTAATTAATCTAGGAACTCTTTCTTATCGCGTATTATCTGCTTGTCTAATGTGCATCAGCAGTGCACCCAGAATAGCCAACGTAATATTAACTTTTGTTCGTTCGTGCATAAGCTGATACAGGAATTTGTAAGTGGCACTTTGTTTGTTTCGAATACATCAATTTGCCACTCACTGACTGTCAGAATCTCGCCAACTTATATGAGACAGACCATAGCGTTTCCCTAGGTGTTTTAAACACAATTGTGTAACGTGCTTACGTTTCTTTGATTTGAATGTTTGCCACAATATCAACAAAATACTGAGTTCAGCCAGTTAAATTTAAATAAATAATTAAATAAACCTAGAAAACAGTAAGTACCAGTGCATAGAAATATTATGAGTAGAATAAAAGTTACAGTAGGCCTATTTGTGTGCATGTTCACTACTATGTTTTAAGTTTGTTGCTGCTAAGTACAAAAAATAAGTGACACGAGTTGCGTGCTTGAATTTACTGTGTATTTTCGTTGGACTGGTTGTACCTTCGTTTTAATCTTTATTCCAACTAAGGCCATCCTTTTAACGAAATAACCCAACACATATCAATAACAAGTTGTTAAATACTACAGTTTTTTCCCCCACAGTTGTAATAGGGTTAAACACACTCGCTGCAAAATATTAACGTTTATTATATGTAATGTGCTATTTCATGTATAAAAAATATGTTAACAATGTAAAATAATAACCGTAAGAACTATCGTCAATACAGACGTTGTTAAAAAGTCATAAAACTAACCTAAATGTGGTTATAGGCCTAAATATATTAAATATACGTACATAATGGTTTTTGAAATATGACAGAATTCTTTNAACCTAAATGTGGTTATAGGCCTAAATATATTAAATATACGTACATAATGGTTTTTGAAATATGACAGAATTCTTTCAACAGCTATAAACAGTAAACAATGCATTTGACAGTTAGAACATAGAAGTCACATGGCAATGTTTATGTGTAGCTGAAGGATACGTAATTGGTAACCAAAAGTAGAAATTTAGCAGGGCTTCAGAAAAGTGAAGTAACCGTGAATGGCCTATAACTGTAAATGTGTACCTATGTACACGGGTATAACGCCTGCCTCTTATAACTTCTTTCCCCTTTTATAGTCACAGTTACCAAGGAAAAATTTCAGGACTTGTTTCTACCAAAAATAATAATCCTTTGACTAATTATGTGATTCACAGCACTGCTTTTTCCCTCCCACTGACAAGTGGACGGCTATGGTAGGTAGGAATGGTAATGCCAATTACATGATGCTGATAGAAAACAGGAGTGGAGTGGGAGGGTAGCTTTCAGGCTGGTCCGTCAGCATCCTGCCGGGTTNAACCTAAATGTGGTTATAGGCCTAAATATATTAAATATACGTACATAATGGTTTTTGAAATATGACAGAATTCTTTGAACAGCTATAAACAGTAAACAATGCATTTGACAGTTAGAACATAGAAGTCACATGGCAATGTTTATGTGTAGCTGAAGGATACGTAATTGGTAACCAGAGGTAGAAATTTAGCAGGGCTTCAGAAAAGTGAAGTAACCGTGAATGGCCTATAACTGTAAATGTGTACCTATGTACACGGGTATAACGCCTGCCTCTTATAACTTCCTCCCCCTTTTATAGTCACAGTTTACCAAGGAAAAATTTCAGGACTTGTTTCTACCAAAAATAATAATCCTTTGACTAATTATGTGATTCACAGCACTGCTTTTTCCCTCCCACTGACAAGTGGACGGCTATGGTAGGTAGGAATGGTAATGCCAATCACATGATGCTGATAGAAAACAGGAGTGGAGTGGGAGGGTAGCTTTCAGGCTGGTCCGTCAGCATCCTGCCGGGTTAGCAGACAAGCAGTCCACATTTAAAGTTTTTGTTCATATATTTTTTTTTAATACACATGTTTTTAATACGTGAGAAAAATAATGGGAAGTTTACTGTTTCCATTCATATTTCTGCTGAAGGTGTGATGTGTCATGAGAGAGAGGCTTTTCATGTTTAAATACGTATGTATTTGTGCCTTGCTGAGACTGTACCTGTCGACCTTGACACTTTCCAGTCATGTTATCTGTCGCCCCACATTTGGGCACCACCACACAGATGGCGAGGAAGCAACATGTTGTGCATAATCACAAACTACAACCGAGTGTCAATGCATGTAGCAGTGTTGCAGTTTCCTTTGCAGCACAACTTTAGCGGTTTAGCAATTGTAAAGTTATTGATTCACAAGCCAAGGAAATGTATTGTTAGATGCAAATATTTGTTTGTTTATAACCTAAAAGCACCGTGACTCGACTTGCATGTTCAGTAGCTTGATGCCTGCTGGAGAAAACTTGGTTTGAGTGATAAGTTAATCTTTGTTAGTGCGACTCAAATCGATTTTTCGAGTCTCGACCCATCACTAATAGTCACCAACAGTAGTGTTCATGTTCCGCACACGCTCGTAGCTGGAGTGACCGCACCACTTATCAATGTGATTTTATATTGTGTGGACAAGAAGAAAACATTGCTTTTGTAGTATAACTTGCTGGTCCCGTGATTGAGATTAGACTTGTTCATTCAACAGTCATAAAATCAATATTGCATCCGACTGAGGTGATATTGTAAGATTCGCCCATATTAACAATGTTATAATAAAAGTTGTCAGAAGGATCTACTGTGTTATAATGTGCAGTGTATGTGACCTTTTCTGAGGCATTTATTAAGGAGAAGAGGTTTCTTTATAAGATTTTGGGTAGTGTTCAAAGGATAAAAGGCAAAAGGGCTTACTGGAAAATGTAGATCATTAATATCTTTGTATGATTACTGCAGTCATCTTAACACTGTAGAAATAAAGACTAGGTACCTATGGTGGCCCTAACATAGGTATTGGTTTTTTTTTTCAGGTGCAGTTATGATGAAACAAAAAGGTCATGAAAGCATTAAACATATCATTAGTGCAACCTTTGTGTGAGATGGCATTGCAACTTCGGTGTAATCTTTGTTCGTAGGTCTCCCTATTGGATGGCAGTGAATATGGGCGGTTGAATTTTGAATACTCGTCGCTCGTCGGCGAGACTGATGTCAAAGACAATGACGTAGAGGTGCTGGTAGCATCCCGGCAGTCTGCAAGAACTCGCCAAACAAACCAAAGCGTCCACTTCCTTATACAGCTGAACGTTGACTTCACAGGCCTGCCACCCATAAACAAAACAGAGAACGTAGGGGAAAGCTCAGCATTTCTGCTGGTGGTGTTCCATCCACCTCAGTGGAGCCGCATCGTCCCACATCTGATCTTGTCGCCTGCTGTCGAGAAGGCTTTGGGAAATTCGTCGTCGTTCAGCATCCCACAGTTTCCACAGCGAGACTGCCTCATGGACTATGTCCCACTCATCAAGAAACAGCTCAAAGAGAAGATAGACTTTGTTGTCATGAGCTACGGGCAAAGGGAACAGTTTATTGGCATCCTTTTGTACAGACTGGGCGAAGCACTTCTCGAGTACGATTTCCAGTCCTTCACCTATGCATCGTTTCTGCTCATGAAGAAAGGCTTTTATTTCCTGTTGCACATAACACTACCTCTGACCTTTCCCAAGGACGGTCCCGTGTACCTCATGCAGTCTGTGTATCATGCTTCGCATGGTAAGCCTTTTAAGCAGTTGTGTGACAAGTGCCCCTACAGTCCACGCTGGGAAAAGCATGAGATGATAGCGCGTGCTCTTAGTTACTTGTGGGGAGAGGTAGACATATTCCAAAAAGCATCTATGGAAAGTTGTTCCTCAATTTAGATTTATACAATTTGTTTNTGTGGGGAGAGGTAGACATATTCCAAAAAGCATCTATGGAAAGTTGTTCCTCAATTTAGATTTATACAATTTGTTTCCTTTACTTCAGTTTAAGTTCTGTCTTAATAAATAATACTAGTTTAGGAAAAAGAGCAAGTTATATAATTATGATTTAAACAGTTTTAAGGAATTTTTTTTTTTTTTTTTACAATGAATTGTGTGAAATAAATATTTTTCAGTAAAATTGTAGTTTAGTTTTTTATACCAGGAAGAGGACAAAATTTTTTTTTACAGATTTGTTGAAAACTACGTAGTAATGAATAGCATTTGACAGGCTTAATTTTCAAAACTTCATCACCTGTACTGAAATTTACTGTGATGCTAACGAGCCTAAGTGTCTCACAATTTTGCCCTAGTATAGTGTCCAATATATAGTAGTTATTTTTTTACCTTTTTTTTTTTGTTTGATAATTTTGCATTGCTCTTTGTATCTTTGTGCAATAAAAATGTAATGCATGCGTCATGTACATATTTCTTGTATAACTATTGCTTGGTGATAAAGGAAATCGTACAATGTTTTTTTATTAGGCTTGATGTCTTAGGTGGGATAATTTTGAAAACGCTTAGGGAGCATTCTTATAGTGTATTAGCAATTTTTTTGACCCTTTTTGAATCAAACGTTTAATCACCCCACGTATGATGNTGTGGGGAGAGGTAGACATATTCCAAAAAGCATCTATGGAAAGTTGTTCCTCAATTTAGATTTATACAATTTGTTTTCTTTACTTCAGTTTAAGTTCTGTCTTAATAAATAATACTAGTTTAGGAAAAATAGCAAGTTATATAATTATGATTTAAACAGTTTTTAGGAATTTTTTTTTTTTTACAATGAATTGTGTGAAATAAATATTTTTCAGTAAAATAGTAGTTTAGTTTTTTATACCAGGAAGAGGACAAAAATTTTTTTTACAGATTTGTTGAAAACTACGTAGTAATGAATAGCATTTGACAGGATTAATTTTCAAAACTTCATCACCTGTACTGAAATTTACTGTGATGCTAACGAGCCTAAGTGTCTCACAATTTTGCCATAGTGTCCAATATATAGTAGTTATTTTTTTACCCTTTTTTTTTTTGTTTGATAATTTTGCATTGCTCTTTGTATCTTTGTGCAATAAAAATGTAATGCATGCGTCATGTACATATTTCTTGTATAACTATTGCTTGGTGATAAAGGAAATCGTACAATGTTTTTTTATTAGGCTTGATGTCTTAGGTGGGATAGTTTTGAAAACACTTAAGGAGCATTCTTATAGTGTATTAGCAATTTTTTTGACCCTTTTTGAATCAAACGTTTAATCACCCCACGTATGATGNAGGAGCATTCTTATAGTGTATTAGCAATTTTTTTGACCCTTTTTGAATCAAACGTTTAATCACCCCACGTATGATGCGTTTGCTCGTTTCCTAAATATGCCATGTATCACAAGTATTTCATACTTGTGTTAACATAAGATCCTTATAGATCACAGGCTTTCACGGCCGTTGTCATTACATACAAAACTTCTGAGCTTGAGTCCCGTCAAATAATTCTTCCTCGAAGTTGCGGAAGTCGTTGCAGCTGCCATCTTCAGGGGGAAGTGCCTGAACAACTGAATCAGTCAATATTGTTCTTCTTTTAATTTTCTGGCGAGCCCCCAAATCCTGCTACGCCAGCGTGAGCTTCTTCACAGTTCTGCGAGTCCTCCGGCATGCATGTTAGTAACTAAGGTGGTTGGAGAATGGGATGAGTCTCATGGCAAGCCCTAGACACCTGAGGTTGGGTTTATTATGTTTAAAAGAAATGCATGCATTGCGGCTATAGCAGGGCTATCTGGTGCCATGGCCGCAATTGTAGCCAGGGACACACCCCGAAAGAGGAACGGTACAGCAAACCAGCGCAAAGTGAAGAGGGCACTGGGTAAATCTGAGCGACAACCGCGGAGGATTTAAATAAATAAAAAAATATATATATATGGTTTAGGGCGGGAGAAAGTAGGGTAGTTTGTTAGTTTGTGGAGATAGACTTTGTGAATTGATGTAGGGTGATATGAAATTAGTAGTGCAGTGCTGAAGTGTAACCAGGGTCGCACTGTGTGGCCCTGGTGGTGGGAGACAGAACTCAGCCACCCACCCGACTGATGCCAGTGGTCTTTCTGCAACACAGGAAAGAGTGTTAGTGTTACATTCTGTCAAAGAGAGGAGAAATTTTTAACTAGAGGTAATGGGAACATCACCTTGCTTGCAGCTGTGTGCGTTGGTGTATCTGCATAATTGTGTGCATGTAAGTATAGGTGTGCCTCCACACAACCCCACCAGCTGCTGCAGAGAGCTTCACGATGCCCGACACTTTGGAATCGGCATAGGCAAAGGACCATACGTACAAACAGCTGTCGGATGAGAGAAGTGTTTCGGCACATGTAGGTACAGCAGTGTGTATCATAGGGCCGTCACCTAGCCAGAGGTTGTGCAGTGTATTTTTTGCCTTTATCTGTGATCACGAAGTGCTTTGCTAATTTTTTTGGTGCATGAGTGTAGTGGATGTGTTGATTTGCAGCAGTAATATGGGTTTCTCTGTGTTAATTACATTTGCATGCATGGCTGAAGGCTTGCTTTCAGTAGTTTATTATATTAATGAGACTGTGAGCCACTGTGCTCTTTAGCCACTTGTATTTCCGAGTCTCGTCTGGGTAATCTTCACAGAGACTAGATATTTTTGGATTGGCGTTGTTAGTACAGTATGTGCAAAAATTTTCCACCATTTTGACGAAGTGCTTGTCCAATCTGTCCATTTTGAGTTTATTTTGTAAGTCTGCAATGAGGCACATCTGCAGCAATTCTGAGAAATTTCTTCTGTATAATCTGCAGTTCCTTAGTGTGTGATTTCGCTGCATTTGTCCGTGCGGGCACAGCGTAAGTTATGACTAGTCGTATGGGCATTGTGCAGAGCAATACTGCTGTATTTCACATGATNAATATGGGTTTCTCTGTGTTAATTACATTTGCATGCATGGCTGAAGGCTTGCTTTCAGTAGTTTATTATATTAATGGGACTGTGAGCCACTGTGCTCTTTAGCCACTTGTATTTCCGAGTCTCGTCTGGGTAATCTTCACAGACACTAGATATTTTTGGATTGGCGTTAGTACAGTATGTGCAAAAATTTTCCACCATTTTGACAAAGTGCTTGTCCAATTTGTCCATTTTGACGAAGTGCTTGTCCAATCTGTCCATTTTGAGTTTATTTTGTAAGTCTGCAATGAGGCACATCTGCAGCAATTCTGAGAAATTTCTTCTGTATAATCTGCAGTTCCTTAGTGTGTGATTTCGCTGCATTTGCCCGTGCGGGCACAGCGTAAGTTATGACTAGTCGTATGGGCATTGTGCAGAGCAATACTGCTGTATTTCACATGATNCCCGTGCGGGCACAGCGTAAGTTATGACTAGTCGTATGGGCATTGTGCAGAGCAATACTGCTGTATTTCACATGATAGCACTTGGTCTATTTAATATAACAGAGGGTGGATAGCTTGGCATTTGTTCTAGCGCATTTGGCGTCTATATGCGATTTTTAGGTATGTGTTCTGTCCGTGTGCACACCTTGGTATTTCACATCTTTGTGTGGTGTAGGTTCTCCAAAGAGTGTGAGTTGCAGGCGATTGGCAGCTTGTGATAGTGCTCTGCACGTAAAAACAATTGCCTAACTTTTTCCCATATTTATTTTAATCTGCCATTTTGTGTAAAATTCTTGAAAGCTGTCGGAGAAGTTTGTAGCCTTCGTGTTGCTAAGTCGAGATTGTGGGAGCGACTGAATATGACAGTGTCATCAGCATGGCAACCGAATTGTGCCAGTCGGTCAGGCTTCGGTAGGTTGTGAATATAGATGTAAAAAAGTACAGGGCCAAGTATGCTTCCTTGTGGCACACCAGCATAAATTGTTTTCTTGTCTTTTTTTGCTTCTCTGCAGGGTACAGCAAAAGTTCTGCGAGATAGGAAGCTGGCCAGTAATTTTAATTAGTATAATTTTTAAAGTGGACCTGCATGAAATACGCAATCAAAAGCCTTTTCTATGTCTAAGAAAACTGTAANAATTAGTATAATTTTTAAAGTGGACCTGCATGAAATACGCAATCAAAAGCCTTTTCTATGTCTAAGAAAACTGTAAACAACATAGTCCTTCCAGTTAAAGGCATGTGTTATATATTCGTTTATTCAAACAAGTTGGTGTGTCGTCGAGTGCNAACAACATAGTCCTTCCAGTTAAAGGCATGTGTTATATATTCGTTTATTCAAACAAGTTGGTGTGTCGTCGAGTGCTTTTGTCGGAAGTCAAACTGTTCTTTAGGAAGCAAATTATGACTGGTAAGGTGGGCGTTAATCCGGCTTAGGTTTATATATTTCGTCACCTTCGTCACATTTAAGAGGCTAATTGGCCTGTAATTTTGGGAGAGTTTCTTATCTTTCCGTGACCCACATTTACATTTGCAGACTTCCATTCACTCTGAAAGTATTCCAGCTTGATAATGGCATTGATACATATAGCAAGGTACTCACGGGCCAGTTCAGAGATTTTCTTTAAAGCAATAGCGTGAATGCCATCAGCCCCTGGCGCTTTTCTGTAATGCTTGCATCGAATAGCAAGCTTTATTTAGTACAACTGAGTAAATTCAGGTTCATCTNCCCTGGCGCTTTTCTGTAATGCTTGCATCGAATAGCAAGCTTTATTTAGTACAACTGAGTAAATTCAGGTTCATCTTCAGTCAGTCGCCTTTGTTTAATATTTAATTCACAGTAAATTTGCATCAAATTTCTATCATGTGGGTCCTGATTTGGCTGGAATGTATTTTCCAGCACCTGGCAAAGGCCTGTGCCTTTGCTTCAGGAGTGAATGCAGTCCCTGTGTTCGTAACTGAGTCAGTTCTGAGGTTCGNCTGGCAAAGGCCTGTGCCTTTGCTTCAGGAGTGAATGCAGTCCCTGTGTTCGTAACTGAGTCAGTTCTGAGGTTCGCGACTTAATAAATTGTGGTCTCTGGGAGGCTGCTTCCTGATTAGCTGAGGTGATTGGCCAATCCTATTGAGTCTACTCCTGCTTCCCTGGAATCACTTTGTTTCGAGTTATCCACAAAAAGAGGTGCCCATATTTTATTTAGCTTGTAACCATCTTCCCTAATAATGTTCTTTTTTTGGATGACTCAAAACAGTGATTTCAGGGAAGCGGGAGCAGGCTCAACAGGATAGGCCAATCGGGAAGCAGCCTCCCAGAAAATACGGTATATTAAGTCCCAAATCTCTGAACTGACTCGTTCAGGCACTTCCACCTGAAGACGGCAGCTGCAAAGACTGCCGAAACTTCGAGGAAGAATTATTTGTAGCGACTCAAGTCCAGAAGTTTTGTATGTAATAAAAGTACCTTATTTTTGGTTAAATTGAACTTTTAATTTTGTTTTATTTATAAGTTATAATATTTTATTTATAATTAATATGAATAAAATTAAAGATAAAATAGGTGTGTTGGTAATGCCTAGTAGGAAATAGTTCTCGTGCAAAATATTTGAGTGAGCTTGAATGAGGTGTGTTGTCCTTTTGGTGTAATTGTCTAGACTTGGTTAAGCTTTGTTTGCCTGNTATTTGAGTGAGCTTGAATGAGGTGTGTTGTCCTTTTGGTGTAATTGTCTAGACTTGGTTAAGCTTTGTTTGCCTGCCTGAGGTGAAGGTACATCCTGAAAGTAGAACTTAAGCCAGACTTCAGGAAAGTTTGAAGTAACCGTGAATGGAGTATAGAGCCCAGATTACTGTGGACTCTCGTACTGAAAATGCCTGTATCGATAAACCGTATCCACAGTTAATTTTCAGTAGTTCCAACAAAACTCCTATATAAATAATGAAAAAGCTACCCACTTAAATTTTTTATCGGATATTGCGTTTATCTAAATATATTTCTGTCCCATCACCTAAGATCTCCCGCAACAATCGTTTTTAAACTAGTTGTTTATGCAAAAAAAAAAAGCCTAGTAATTGGATGTGAAATACATAATGTGCGCCATCATCACTGGCTCTGCGGCAAGGTGCGAGTCCAATTTGCTCCCTCCCCTTACACACCTGACAAGAGGGGAAGCAGTCGCCTAGCAACCAGCGTGGCGACCTAGCTTTCTCTCTCAGCCATGCACCTTTCTTCCTCTCCTTACCTGCTTTCAAGAGGGAAAGCTGTTGTCTAGCAAAAAAAAAGAACATCCTCTCTCTCAGCCGCTAACCCTTACACGCCTGGCTGCACGGAAAGTAAAGTGTGCCTGGCGATTGTAGAAATTTTATCAAGATTTTCCATTGCGCAAAATACACAAATCTATCGTCACTAGTATTTCAAAGCAAATGGTGTCGCCTGAAAATGTAATGCAATACATTTTAGCGAAGAATTATTATTTGCAAAGGTGTTTTCTTTTATGATTAAAGGTAGTTTTTCCCCATAAAGTTGGTGTTTAATTGTATCTGGCGTAAAATCAACATGATTTTAAATCAAAATGTTAATTTAACTCAATGGGCAGCATCTTTGTAAATAAAATATGCCCAGAAGCATATACTTGACCTCCGCTTGTCGCCAAAAATTGTTTGAACATGAACGACTTGTGTTACCAAGCGTAAAGTTTTATTTTCAGTAACTTCCTGCGGGGAAATTGGAGGATTTATATTAATTTATTTCATTAGACATGCATCTTTTGAATAAACTGATATCCTGTAGGGGCCTATTCGACACCTTTTGTCGCCTAATAATGGGCAAGCACCGAATCAGAGTGCAGCGTAACTCGCGACAGGGAAAATCAGAGGACGTGATTTTGAATGATTAATTATTGAAGACCCTGAAGAAATAAATTTTAATTGCCTTATTTATTCATTTCTGTGTCAAAATGAAAAAAATTTTTTGCAGTGAAATATAATTAATTACTCTAAAAGAGACACATTTGCCATGCACGCAAGGTGTCATTAGCATGAACCGGTGAGGAAGAGTACATTGTTAACTCCTCCCGCTGCTTCCCCTTCCCCATCTGCCAGCCTTGAACACACTGCTCAATTAATAATCTCTCTGTGCTCTCAGCTGATGAGTGCACACTGGACATTCAAGATTTGACTTGCATTCGGTGTCATATTATTTTCATTTTCAGCTGGTTTGAAAATTTTAGGTTGGCTTGCATTTGGTATCAGATTACAATAGATTATATACTGTATTTTGAGATGTTATATACTTTATTTAATTGATTTGAGGTGAAACGTTTTTTAATGCATTATTTGCAATGATACAGATACAGTAATACTTTTTTAAGAAATTTCATTTTTATTGTGTTTATTAGCTAAACTGCATTCACAGATAATGTACAGCTCTATTATACTCAAAATCAAGTATAAAAAGGTCAGAAGTGGTATTTTATTGATGCACATGTAAGAACCTTCATCTACTGAAACCCTGCATGTATGGAAATTTTTGACAGCCCTGAAAAACTGTAGATAGGGAGTCCACTGTAAATGGCGATTAGCGATAAAACCAAAATAAAACAATATACACGCCTAGCTTGCATTCAGGAGGTGACTAAAACGACCCTGGTCGAGGTACGAAATTGTGCCAAAATACACTATTTTATCTGTGATACTATGATTAAAAAATGTTATCCAAAAATGTTTAAACCAAGTGATAATGAGAATTATTTAAGTTTTTGATAATGGGCTGAGTGAATAATAGGAGTTAGCATCTGATACCATGTAGATAATACTAAAATAATTTAAAGAGAGAGAAGCAAAATTGTTTAAGCAAATATAAAAATAGTTTAATTGCCAGGATGGAATGTTGTTTTGCTATCAAACCATATCCAACCCATTAGTGTATGATTGCAACAAAAAAACTTAAAACTTTAAAAAGTGATTTTTAGCCTACAGTAATGCTCTGTGTTATCGTAGTTCAAATAAAATTTGTAGCCTTGTTTATGCAGTTTCATAAACATTATCAATTGTCCACAATTCTTAATAATAAATTTTGCGCTGAAAAAACATAGCAAAATTTTGACTGTAATAATGCATCATATTAGTAAATGAAGTTTTGAGGTTTTAGTCTTCAATAGTAAAACCAAAAACACTGATTTCTGATATTTTAAAATAAAATTTGCCTTAAAATAACACCACAAAATCTCACATCCAACTATAACTGTTGTGTGTTTATGGGATTGTGTGTGTGTGTGTGTGTGTTTAGTCTTGCTCTAATTCTTTATACAAACATTGAACTTGAAGCAAAGGAACTAAGCCTGTATTCTTAATGTTAGGGATGTCAAGTATGATTCCACGATACCCGCGATTTCCAATACCAATGAAATTATTGATTACTGTTATTGTATGCGTGATTAATATGTGTTGTTAATTTTGAAAATCAAAATTAAGGTTGCTAAGATAACCATATATTAAATTTGATTATATGTTTTACATTATCTAGAATGTACTAAAAAAAATTAACAAATTATAAAATACTGTATGTATCATATTGAGTGATTTGGTATCACCAATGTGTAAAGGCCAGAAAATTTCACAATCACAAACAAAACATGATGTGCATTTTCATTCACAAAGTGAAAAATTACAGTTTTTCATATTTCAAGCTACGGTTCACGAATTGTATAAAATCACGTATGTTCACGAATTCTATACCAAAGATATTATTCTTAGTATTTTTTTTGCAGGTTTGCACGTGAAAACTGAGTTAAGACGTTCATTCTGTAATTTAATTACTGTACGTGCAAACGTAAATGTTTACTTTATAGTGCTTTGCTATTAAAAATTATTATATTTTTTTATGACTATTAATTTATAATTTTTTTTTTATATGATTTTAATTGGTTTGTTTACATTTTAATTTAGTATTAATTTTAGCCCCAACATTTTATTTTTCAGTATTTTAAAGTCACTAAATATTTATTTTTGTACACCACTTGTCCATTTAATTTTTTTTAACGACCGTAGTATTGTAAAATTTTAACCAGACAATTTTAAATAGTAAATTATATTGAATTTTTATATTCCTAAATTAATTTTGCAATTTTTGATAGTTAATCAACTGCTTTTCGCTTTTATTGTTATTATTTGTTTTCTCATAATTTGATTTTTTTTGCTTCACTGGAAGTTTTTTTTTATAGTGCTGAGGCGAGAATAGTTGCTGGAAGTAGTTGGCTTCTGAGTGGGACCTTTAAACCTTACGGCTGCGTTTTAATTGCGCAGGGATTTGGATTGTGTAAATCTTTGCACCACGTTAAGAACTGGGCCGAGATTCTTAAGACCTCAGCTAATTTTACAGTTGTTCCTGTCGACAGAAGACACAGTGCCTCTTAGCGCCAGGCGCCATCACTACAGGAAGGTGACGCTAAGCTGTTATCTGAGCGGGATGGGCTCATACGTCTATTACTAAACTTCGTTAAACTTAAAAGCATCATGGACTTTGACATCAATAAAGTTTTCAAGTAGAATTAGTCCTAATTAGTATGCAGAAATGCAAACCAGATGACCCGCCGCTCTACAGAGTGAAGCTAACGCTGTAATTTTTGAAGAGAGAACTTTTTAATTTTCAGATTTTTGGAACAGTAAATTTGATTTTTTTATGGAGTTCTTGAACTATATTTTCATTACTGTTACATGAGGCAGCTAGTAAATCATTTTTTTTTTTCAGACGTAAATTTTTAAAGTTAAATTGGTGGAGCAGCGCTACTTTAAATTCCTAAGAATTTATTTTTTCTTTTATTAAAATAAAAAGTATTGTAAGGATGGTGGTATCGTGAAGTAATTATACTGTAATTTACATTGAAAGTTTACTATCCTTTTCCTATCCCATTCTCTCTCACAAACACATTATTTCACTCGCACAACAAAACAAAAACAAAACACCACCTTCGTAACTTTTCTCCCATCACATCCATGACCATGTATTTGATACAGCCTTGAATCTATTATTTTCTTAATTTTTTAAAGATATTTTTCTTTTGTTTTGAATATCTTTAAGTTTATATTTAGTTTTTAAATTTAAAAAATTTTTGAGTTTTGTTTATAAATTTAATGCTCTTTGTAAGATTATTTTAAATTTTTGAAAGTAAAACTAATTTAAAACTAATGCCCTCTAACCCAGCCCTGACGTCCCACATGTGCCTCTCGGCCTGGATTCCAGAGGATAGAGTGGAACGAAACTGTCTGCCAGTGCACCCACATGAGCTGCCTCGACAGGGTGTAAGTATGAGTCGTGTGGGAAGACACTGTGTGTATTACAGGCTGTGCGTGTCCGCACAGTGTGGTGAGGTGTAGTGAAGTGAGCTAAAATTGCCTAGGACGAAGTGCATAGTTTTGTTAAATCTTGTCCCAGACAGATAAAACTCTAACCGCCCAGGAGACGCGATGATTAAGTTATTTATTAAAATTGCCTGTGTATTTCTTTTTGAATTAATCAGGATATACTCAGGAATGTGTATGAGAGTGTTTAGTGTTAATAGGTTGAAATGCCTTGGTGTAGGTAGTTTTGTTAAATGTGCAGATTTTTTTGTCCCAGACCGATCAGAGAATGCCATAAGCCCAAGAGTAGTTTTAAATATTGTTTTAATTTAAACCCCCTGGTGTTCCCATGTTATAGAGTAATTGAAATTTTATTTTTAATTGTTTTGAGTTCCGCAGGCAGAGCGTCGTGCAATGTAACACCACAGTCGCCCTTCACTGGGTCATGGACTGTGCTATGTATGCATACTGCATGAGACTGTGGGTACACAGTGCTTCACAATCATACCTGTGTCTCTTTTAAACCTGTATAGAGTAACTTCTGTCGTGGTGTAGCAGTGTAGTGTAAATAGTGAAGCTNTGTCTCTTTTAAACCTGTATAGAGTAACTTCTGTCGTGGTGTAGCAGTGTAGTGTAAATAGTGAAGCTATACAGACGGGTTTATTCCACACTATGGGCGGTGATGTCAACTCTAATACACAAGCCAGAGAACTTTAAAGCAACTTAGTCATACACCTGTGCACTCGGAGGTGAGTTATGAATGTGTTGATTGACCCCATTGATTAATTAATTTATGTTGGGGCTGCCAGCGTACAGTATTGATGCAGCCTTCGGTTGAAATCAGGGCTAAGATTTAATCGCAGTGTTTTTGCATTTTCGTGGCTCTAGTGGTTCATATTAAGATATTTAATTTATAAGGGGGTTGTCATGTTCACCAAGACTTTAAAAAAGGTTTTTATTTCTAGAAATTATTACTTTTTTAATATAGTCCATTTTCAAAATCTTATGTATTGTTTCATTGATGGTATACCAGCCTGCATTTGCTATTGCTCGAAGGAATTTATTTTGCGTTATTTAAACTTTCTGTATGTGTGTTGGGGTGGCGTAACCCCGTAGTTCGCAGCCATACAGTAGTAGGGGCCTAATGATTTGCTTAAAGAGCTGTAGCGTTTTCCTACAAGGTAATCGAGGCGCTTTAAGCATTGGATATAAGCTTTTTAATCTTCTGTGGCTATATTGGTGATTATTTCAATGTGTTCTGGACATGTATGTGATCTATCTAAAGTCAGCCCCAAATGTTTGGCAGATTTAACATTTGGAATATTAGTGTTCAACAGTAAGTTCCTGGTCAGACTGAGTGTGCTTTTTTGTGATAATTAAGGCTGGGACCACACCGTCCCCTCTAGCGGGTCCGGTCTGAAGGCATCCCGTTTAGTGGGATAACCTTCGCCCGCCCACACTTTCCTGTTCGGCAGGACCGGTTTTGTACTGCCAAGCCTCAGTTCAGGGCAGGGATTCATGCAGTGCAGTCGCGATTTTTTATTTTTTTTCAAAACTTGCAGTTTATTTGTGGATCAGAAGCTGTCGGTTGTCTTGAAGAACCTATACGGAGACAGTATTTGATTTATCCATTTCATAGTGATCATGAAAAAAGTAGCAGGTTTTCAGAATTTTATTGCAATATTCGGGAGCACGAAAACAAATTTTTTGAATACTATTGAATGTCGATGTCTTCTTTTGATGAATTGATGAACATTTTACGACCGTGTATGTATAACAAAGCAGAAAACATACGTGAGGAATCCAATAGGTGTGGAAGAGATACTGACTATCACACTTAAGTAAGTTTTAGACTAGTATACCTTTTTTTTATTGTAATATATAATTTAATACACAATTACCTGCAGAAGCAAAGATTTTACACAGCTATAAATTGTTATACTTCAGAAAAAAAAAAACAAATCAAATCATTACAGTCTTTGAGTGCTAAAAGACGTAATTTTATCGATCCGGTGTTACGGGGCTGAAGAGAGAGAAACTGATGAAGTCGAGTTTTGTTGGAGAGAAGGTGAAGGTGACGAGTGAGGGCTTGGCAAATTAAGATAGAGAAGGTTATGAGAGAAAGACTGGAAAAAGGTCACTGAGAAAAGTTCCTAACAACGTATACTCTTTAAACTTTAATGATCTAGACAAGCCCAAGTTTCACACAACCAGTTTTCTTCGTGATTTGTTATAAACCTTGCGTGGCAATGAATTTAAAGTTAATATACAGGGCAGTGAGAACACTGCTAATTTTTTTACATTGATGAGTGTAAAAGTTATATAAAAAATTTGTAGTTAATTTTTATTCATTCTATTATTAGTGTTACAATGACATATGCATCTAGTTTTTACAAATTGTAATAATAAATTATATATAACTACATTTACAGCATCAATTTGTTGTTCATTCCTTTCTTGATAAAAATGTCTGTGATTGATTAATAGCAACACTTTCATTGTCGTGCACTTTTCATGTACAGCTCGTAACGAGTTGATCATTTTTAATATATGCGTCTACGTTCCAGCACAGATTAAGTTTTTGTTTCCCGGCGCAATGCTTTTTCAGAATCTTATCAGCTGGCTAGTCGCTGTAACAGATGCAAATAAGTATGACTGTCGGAATGTGCCAAGTATCGAGCCAATTGGAGAATGCTTATATACATAAGTGCATTCCTAGGTTCGGACACAGCCTTACTGACACTTGAATGGACTAATTTAACGTACTGATTATTTGTACAAACGGTCACCTTCGTAATAGATCACAACCTCAAACTGTAAACACAGAGTCACATTGTAGACCTTCNCACAACCTCAAACTGTAAACACCGAGTCACATTGTAGACCTTCGTGCGTCCAACATATATTTCTCGACTAGTGAACAATCATGCCCTGTCACTATACTTTCACATAAGAACGGAATGAAAACGCTACTATGATGTATGACATAATGCATGATTAATATCACATTTGTAATTGTAAGTGCTAACAGTACTGGTATTTTACCATGAAAACCTAACTATAGTAAAATAATAAATGGGAATTAAAAACAATGCAGTTATACATTTTTGGTATTCATTTTCTCCAGGGTAAATAAAACCGAAGTGTAGTTGATATCGCTGCAAATTTCAATAAATACAGAATTCTACGACAAACGAAACATATGCCATGGTCGCCATGATTAAATCACATGAGTTGGGTATTCTCAACTGCTACGAAAACTGATAATTCGCATGAGAAAGGCTCGCTTTTTGCATAATGTGAACGGACACTTAGGTGAGCTAAGGCCAGGGTGTTGACCTACTTGCTTGCTCACTGTAATGTAAACATGCATGGGTTTTGAGGTATTTCGATTGCTACCTTCTAGTCGAGAACACTAGCGCTCCTTTGCATCAGCCCAAGAACTGACAACAAAACTGGTCAGACTTTTTCCTATCCCTCAGCCAATCAAGTGTATATCTTTACTCAATGCCATAGCTTAACTTTCTTCACCCAGAGGCAACACCACCCCCAGGTCACTCCAGCTCAAAAGTGCCGGGGTTATATTACGATATAAATCTTTTTATCGCCTGCACACCATTTTTGTTCAGTACTGGTTGCCAACAGGCGCTAGCTGTTGGGCAGATGTAAGTGACTCTTCGGAGGAATCTTTGCAGTAAATAAAAGCCTACTCGTAAAAACTGTGGTTTTATTTCACTGCCGGCCACTTCACAGTAACTTATCTTTTTGGGTCCTCTACCCACTGTACTACTGCACCCCATAAGTGATGTGATTGTTGTGCACATACATCCAATCTGTGTATGAGGTGGCCGTAACAATCTCATTCGGAAATTAGTGGCGTATGAGGGGACCTACATCGTCATTAGGCAGGCATATAGGACTATCACTTCAACAATACGTCATAGTCGGCATTGGCGGATTTACCAGCAGGCTGGAGCCTAGGGCGGCAAATTTTTTTTTATGTATTACAGAAATTAAAAAGATTAAATACCTAAATGTTATCATGTCCACACAAACAATTCAACATGTAATATGTTTTACCACTTAGATACATTTTTCTACAATTTTGGTTGCGGCGCGGGATCAAGTGACATGACCATTCGCTAGGTGTGTGTGGCCGAATTGACTGCACGAGCGCAGCGCGGCGCGGCCGCCGCGGGAACCGAAGCGGTGGCATTGAGTTCGAGATAGATAGATAGATATAGAGCGGCGGCCGGCGATATAAATGGGGAAGTCCCGTACGGTATTTACTTTTTCTGGTTGTGTGCTGTAATTTTTCAGTGTTTCGTGCATTGTATGAATAATTTCATAGCATAATATCACCGGTGCGTAGAAACTTATAGTAGGTAAATAATCATAATATATTACAATAAATAATCCGTAACGAATCAGTAAGACGTAATTTAACTTGATAAATAGCTGTTTCGGAAGCTATGCAAAGAAATTTTGATTTTTTTGTTATATCATACTTAAATAAATTTATTGTACTTATGTTAGGTAATTATTCAATGTCTGAAGTCTGAACAAAGGATGTACGAGAAATAAAACTCCCAATGTAATCTTTTTTATTTCAGTTCTTGGAATCCAATAAATTGTTAGAATGAGTGATGGGAGAAAGCGACTTAGTGGAGCTGAGTATAAAAAGAAAGCCAAAATAAAAAAAAGAACAGATTATCCGTAAAACGATAAAAATTTACAGTTTTTTTAAAAGTGGAAGTGGAAGTAGTGTTGAAACACCAGGAACTTCAACAACATGCACTGACACGATACAATCTGGAAAAGATGAAACGGATATGAACTCTGTGGCCCAACAACAGTCATCTGTTGAGCCATTTACTTTTGAAAAAAAGGATATTTATGTTTTGATGTAGAGGAGGTAGAGGAATCATCAACAAGTATAACAATTGAAGATGCGTACCAGAATCAGATGTCAAGTAATGACCAAGTGCAAACAACAGTATATCTAAACAAAGATCCAACTTTATGGGAAATCAACGATACCTTAAGGAGATTATCGCAAGGTACGGCTTCGATCAAAACAATTCTTGTGACTTCTCTAAAAGTGAAAAAATATATGCTGATCAGCATCGTTTCTTGCCAGTGAGTATCTTCCAAAGGAAAATGAAAAATAATGAAGTGAATTACCGAAATTGGCTGGTTTATTCTGAAAGTAAAAGATCTGTATATTACGGGCCCTGTTTGGCATTCTGTCCATTGGAGAATAAGACTCAGTTTGAGAACGAAGGATTTAATGACTGGAAAAATGCAGAACACCGAATAGCTCAGCATGAAAACTCTGTGCATCATAAATCTAGTATCCTTAGTTTGAAAGTTAGAAGTGAGATTGATGGCCGACTCGATAATTTACTGCATGTCCAGATTGATGAAGAAATTACTTNATTTATTGGAGA
Source organism: Clitarchus hookeri (assembly GCA_002778355.1). Classification (NCBI taxonomy): domain Eukaryota; kingdom Metazoa; phylum Arthropoda; class Insecta; order Phasmatodea; family Phasmatidae; genus Clitarchus; species Clitarchus hookeri. Next base: position 54,683 of record NQII01006022.1, on the reverse strand, counting down.
AACGTCCCGAAGAGGGTTGTTGCCGTAGTGAAGCGACTGTGTTCAAGAGGCCTCGCTTTCAGAAGAAAAAATTAAAAGTTCTGTGATCCGCGTAACGGAAATTATTGTGTGATTTTGAAACTGTTAGCTGAATTTGATCCTTTTTTAGCCAGTCATATTGAACGATTTGGGAATCAAGGATCTGGAAGTACCAGTTACTTATCAAAGACCGTTTGCGATGAGTTTGTTCTCTTGATGGATCATAAAGTCTTAAAACACATTGGAGACGAAATAAGAAGGGTGAAATATTTTTCCTTAATCATCGATTCAACACCAGATATAGTACATGTGGACCACCTTACCCTCGTCATTAGATATGTTTTGGAAACAACGAACCGTGTGAAAGATTTCTCAGGTTTTTGCCCTCAGTGGGACATAAATCTGAAGAAATGTTCTCTGCCATTATTTCGGAACTCAAAACACTGGGCATAAATATTGAAGACTGTCGTGGACAATCATATGATAATGCCGCGAACATGTCTGGTGTGTACAATGGCTTACAGGCTCAAATTCAAAGTCAAGCACCTTTTGCTTTTTTCGTTCCTTGCTCTGCCCACTCTTTAAATTTACTGGCAACTGCGGCTGCTGAATCTTGCACAGAAGTTTGTCGCTTCTTCATGTTGCTTCAAGAAATCTATGGTTTTTTTTTTGTAAGTTTGACACAGCGCTGGCAAAAATTAATGACTGAAATCGGGAAAGGGAAAACGCTAAAGAGAGAGTAAATCTGACACGTTGGTCAGCTAGAGAGGACGCATGTAGAAGTTTGAGAGATTGTTGGCACGAAGTCTTTAAAACTTTGGAATCAATCAAGGATGATTGTACCGAAAAGCCTGTAACGCGAAACTAAGCGACGGGAATACTTTTGAATTTAGAAAAACTGGAAACGGCGGTAATGGTTGTTGTGTGGAATGTTTTTTTTGGAAAGAATAAAGAAAGTGAATGTTCAAATTCAGGCATCTACCGTAGATTTGATCACTGTTGCCGATCTTTACGAATCTCTTTGCAAGTATTTCGAACAAAAGGCGATGGAATTAAGCGTGTCGAAGTAGTATACAAAAGACATGGAAAAAAGACAACCGAAAAGGAAAAAGAAAATTATGATGAAACATCCGATGAAGAAATGAGAATGACTGCGAGTGATACTTTCAGGGTTAACACATTTCTCGTTCTTGTTGATGGACTCGTATCCGAATTAGCTAAATGGCAGGAGGCCTACAACAAGTTCAATGAAAAGTTTTCATTTCTGACAAAATGAGTGAATTGTCATCATCAACCCTTACGGAAAAGCCCTTTTCTTGGAAGAAATGTATCCTAATGATTTAGAGACTGACTTAGTTCAAGAATGCATACATTTTCAATGCCACCTTTCTTCTGAAAGAATTTTGGTAAAACCAGATTCTGGATCATTGAGTAGTCTATATTCGTTCCTGCGAAAACAGAATTTGCAAAACGTTTATCCAAACTTGGATATAGCAGTTCGCATGGCTNATATAGCAGTTCGCTTTGCTCTATGTACAGCAGCGAAAAATTGTTCGGGTGAGAGAAACTTTTCTTGCTTAAAACGGGTGAAAAATTATCTAAGATCTACCTTAAGCCAAGAAAAGCTAAACGCCTTATCTCTTTTGTGCATAGAGTCAGAACTAATGAACAAGATTTCATACGATTATATAATTGATGATTTTGTCAATAGAAAATCGCGCAAAAAGGTATTGTAAAACTTTCATAACTTAATTAATTGAATTTCATCGACATCATCAGCCGGATTGTTACCAGATAATTGAATATGTTGTTTTTAAACAGTAAGTAAGCGCAATAAAGATTATTTAATTATGTTTACCGAATGTACATTATTGTGTAAGTAGGATTGAGGCATACTTTACCCCGCCTTATTAGTTGTACACGATTGAGCTTTTATTAGCTCAGAAATATACCCAAAAACTATTTCTTGTGCAATCTTAACTAAATTGTTGTCTTGTAAAACTAATCTAGAAACTGACACATCAATCTCCTAGTTCGCAATCATACTAATTACGGGAAAAAGGTGGTGTTTGACGTGAACCAGGCGTTCACGGTTACCTTTGTGCCCACTGTAACTGCCGCAGTAGTGCCCTCCACTCCAGGTGCACCATACCATCGCACATGTGTGCAAGAATGATAGTGTGTTCAGTGTATATCAAGTGTATTTGTCCATGTGTGATAGTGCACCATGTCATTAATTATTCAGTTTAACAATTTAATCATTATTATTTACCAATATAGTTTCGTCAGTATAGTGCATTAGTGTTTAGTATTTATTCAGTATTGATGTATACCATAATTATCGTGTGTCAAAACAGTCATCACATACATAGCCAGCCAGGGACATGTGACATTTTCAGGTTGGCAATGCAGTGGCTGCTACGAGTCAATACTTATATTTAATATTAATATAATGGTGTTTTATTATGTAAATACAAGGGTAATTGTGTTTTATTATGTTTATTGTGTTTAATTATGTTTATATAAGGTATATCATGTTTACATCTCATTAGCATTTTAAGTCGCATTTGTTTCATCTCTCCACCGCCAGGTGTCGGCCGTGCTTAGGTGGCGCGAGCCGATGCATTGCGCAGTCTAGTAGGCAACATCACTTCGGCGCGAGCGGACGTGGTAAGTCTCTCGTTTCACAAGAACCTCGGTACCAGCCTCTCAGGCTGCAACCTCACTCAGCAATCGCATCATCATATCATTCACGAAGCAACTAGTATTTTTATGTTACATCTCACCGAGGAGAGAGCAGCGTCACGCGCCTTAAGTAATTATAATCCAACAGTGTGTTTATATGACCACGCGGTCACCACGTGTATGATCAAAGTGTTCAATAAAATAATTATCTAAACTTGAGTGCGTTATTAATTCAGGCGTGCGCAGCGGCCATACAGCTCGCAATTTCTTAATATCGGACGGTGTATTACCAGAGAACCCCTGGGCCGTCGGCCGAACGACCCAAATAATCTTATTAGCTCACCGTAGAGCTATGGCGCCGGGCAATTCATAATCATTACATTACAGCTCTGGTATACGATCGCGTCATGTAATTAGGACGATAGTGCACAAATCATAAAGTTACAATTTAATTGTCAAAAAAATTGTAATTAATATGATTGTTAACTAGGGTATCCAATTGTAGAAGTCGGTAGGGGAGACAAAATTTGAATAGCCTACTGGCGGCAAATGTGCAAATCCGCCACTGATCAAACATTTCTCAACTTTTCAGTTTGACTTGTGCATAATATAAGGATTGCTTAAGATTGGTTGTTGAAGATTTACACTCTGCCTGTTTGGCATGATCGGCATAGATGTGAACCTTGACTAAGTTATAAAATAACTCGAACTACCAATCAGCTATCCAAGTGGCTCTTAATATTAACTCCGGATGAGATGTGGGTGAACATGGATCACAGTCTTAATTCCTTGCCTACTTTATCTCGGTTTATTCCTGTGGTACTAAAATTATTTAAATTTCTTGCCACCGAATTATAATATCATTAGTATAGCAAATTAAAATAAATCACATTTTCAGAAAAAAATTATGTCTGCAATAATAAATGAAAATAGCATTCGGTATTACATTTGAAACTAACATGACTTGCTCTTTTGAATCAGCATTTTCGAATATTCTTCTATGGATCCACCAATGGTTGATACACCTATGTAAACAGGTTGGGGCAGTTTTCGAACATCAGGTTTATTTAACTGGTGTTTTCGTCTGCCTCCAGACAAATTACAAATGCCACTACACACATATCCTAAATAATTTGTAAAACTCTATGTACAAATTATTTTCGTATATTATGGAATGCTTGAAAATTACAAGTTCGGGTGTGTTAAAATTTATAGTTCAACGAAAGCGTTCAGAAATTCAGGAGTTAATGTTTTGGTGCATATCCACAGAATTTCAGTCCTGTTGAACTGGTGGAAAATTCGGTTTAAGTGTACACAACCGAAACAGTAATTTTCGAACGTACGGTGTTAGTCTGTTGATGCACCAGTGAATTTTCGAAGATGTGTAATGTATAAAGGTAGAAAAAAACCTAAAGAGGCATTTTTTTTATTAAATGGGTAGGCGATCCTAAACAGTGTTTACCCCAAAGCCACAGTCATTGGGTGCATTGGCAATTGGTCGTTGCATCGTAGCAGCTCGCACCGCGACCACGACGTGATGCACTCTCAAGTGGCATCGAACTGGCTTGTAGGATGAAGCTGAAGTGATAAGTGCCCCAAAATGTCACCTAGTAGCGTGCAGCATTTTTACCAACACATTAAACACAGTCACTGCATTCACAGCTACAGTGAGGGGTGTGCTTTATTTTGTTAACAGCAATCGAGCATGGCATTCCACACACCCCTTTGCCCGGGTGGACTCGTCTGCCCCTTCAGGAGACACCCACGTGGAAACACTGTAGCCAGTGAAATTCAAACACTTTTTACAAGAAAACATAGTAACGTTTTTATTATGTATTTACATAAGAGTAATTATATTTTCTAAAAGGGAGATTACCTATAAATGTGTCCATCCTTGTAACATGTCATTTAGTGCGATGACACACCTCATCAACTTTACAACTATAATCTTAACAGACGTTTGTTAATAAATAGGGGTGTCACCAATGTGTTCATCTAATTTATAAAATTTTTCACAATTGCAATCATATCACATAGTGTTCATGTTATGTTTCATCATTCGCGGTTTGACTTCGGTTCTTGTCACTCGGCCAGTTCGTCTCAGCACTCGGACCAGACTGGCGGTATTGGTCGCCCGCTCCGCGAGCCCCTGGGTAACATAATTTAGGCTCAAATCATTTCACTGCAATATTAAATTAATTAACCGGAACATTTCTTTTACTTATGTGAAGTTCCAAGGGGAGAGCCACCCACACTTTCACCAGAGAGCTTAACGCTATTGTGTATCAACCTAATACCACATTTATTACACTCTAAGGTCACCAGCAAGCCATAACTGCTGGGTCTATTTTCATTCATAATTCACCTGTAAGCAAGCACACTGAATAAACCGCTTTACAAAGTTAAACGTGTGTCGATTAACTGTAGGTTACTACATCCTTTGTAGCATCACCCACAATTTAATAATATATTTCAGGCGTACGAGACGGCCTACAGTCTTGTCATAAGGTATAAATAGTGCAACAGTAAGCACGTGCTAACATAACCAACAAACTTGACGTGACCAAGCTTGGCTACGGCGAAAAAAGCCAACTTGAACCGCTGTGTTTCCAGAGTTCTGAAGTGATATGTGCCCGGCGCCACAGCTCTGCGGTGAGCTGATGAGATGTAGGGTCGTTCGTCGACGGCCTAGGGGCTCTGGTAAACACTTCGTCATACACACTATGCCGAGGCTGTCGGCCACCTCGTACGCCGTACTTAATTATCAATAAAATAAAGTAATACGTGATAAGATATTTATTACCCTGTTATTGTACACGTAACTATCCACAAGACACGTGGTCTGAATGGCCTAGAGCTACGAGCGACCACGTATAATGTGAAGCTCAAAATGCACTTTACGATTCCCGATAAATAATAACGTCGCTCTCCCCTCGGCGCTATGCAAGTTAAATAATGAAAGAGATTAAGATAATGATTTACAATGTTATGGATGCGACTAGATACTATTCGACAGATTATGTCCTTGCTAGGGCTTCTGCGGAGTGGGAGAGCGTAACGTCCGAGTTCGTCCAAGTGCTGGCGAATTCTGGGCGGAAGCGTGTGCCGGCTTTCGCCAACTAAGCGCAGCGACGCCATGCGGTGAAACACAATATACACTAAAAGATGATTATGGGATGGAAAATGATATGAACTAAATTAACATAAGAAAACATACTTACCCTTACACAAATACATAATAAAAATGATAATATTATTCCTAAATGTTTGTATTGCACCAGCCACAGTACTGCCAAATGTAGAATGTCACATGTCTCTGACTGTGGCTGGGCAGACTGTCTCCGATGACAAAACAAATTATTAATTAACTATATACTGACGCTATTAACAAATACACTGATGAAATACACTGAATAAATAAATTAGAACACTAATTCACTTGTACTTGTTCCCACAAGCCTGTCTGTGTGGTGCGTCCGGTGTGGACCTACTGCGGCAGTCCCAGGGGGCAAGAAGGACTCTTGAACGTGTGGTTCACGTCAAACTGATGGAGATATCCAGGGTCCCCTGGGCCGTCGACTGTATGACTCTCATCATTAACTCCACTATGTTATGGCGCCGGGTAATCCAACACAACCAGCGTTGGGTAACCTTGACCACGCTAAGTTTGACGTGGTCAAACACTGACTCGGTGAAATTCCCGTCCCTAGTTGGGAAAGCCAACTTGACGCGTGGTGTTACCAGATCTGAGGATGTTTGAAATATGTGCCCGGCGCCACAGCTCTGTGGTGAGTTGATGAAATGAGGGTCGTTTCGGTCGAAGGCCTAGGGGACTCTTGTTAACACTCTGCCACACACGATGGCTGTAGGCCACCTTGCACACCTTAATTAAATTACAAATTAAGCACTTACGATTACTGTGGAGTTATTTATTCCTTGCGACTCCTTAATGAATACACACAACTTTAGTACAAAACACGTGGCCTTAACGTCCCGGAACTGCGAGCGACCATGTGGCTTTACAATGTGAAACCCGACTGCACTTAACATCTCTCCGATGAGAATAAGGTTGCTCTCCCCTCGGCGCTATTACAAATAAAATTAATGATCCGGTTCCTTAAGTGAAGTCTCCAGCTGTGAATATGAGTTTAGCTTAAGATGGCGGCACCGAGGGCCTTTGCGAAGCAAGAGACTTACGCATCTTGATGTGTTCAAGTGCTGAGGAGAACTGGAAGGACGCCTTGGCTGGTTTCCGCTACCTGAGCGCAGTGGACGCCAAGCAGCGAAACGATGAAGTACAATATACACTAAAAAATGATTATGAGATTAAAGTGACATGAATTAAATTAACCTAAGACAACATAATTTTCCCTTGTACAAATACACAATAAAAATGATAATATTAATACCAAACCTTTCCATCGTACCAGCCACAGTATTGCCAAGTGTACAATGTCAAATCTCCCTGGCTGTGGCTGTGTCGACTGTCTACCATGATGACAATTATTATTCTAATTATATACACTGAAGATATACAACTGAATAAATACCCTGATGAAATACACTGATGCTATTAATAACACTGAAGCAATTACACTGATGATATAATGTACACTCTCACTCGTTCCCACAAGCCCGTCGGTGTGGTGTGTGTGGTGTGTGGACACGTCTGCGGCAGTCAGAGTGCGCACAAGGGGCTCGTGAACGCGCGGTTCACGTCAAGTTACATACATGTACCTGACATAGACTAAAGGTGAAGTAGGCTGATATTGCTGGCTGCGCACAACCAATATCATAGTGTCCCAAACATTAAACTGCTTTCCTGCCAACATGTCTAGCGAAAATGGCTTGGTTTGGATTTCAGCTTAGAAAACTGATTGAAAATAAATGTTTTGTGGTATATGTATAGGTAGAAACTCTAACCAATTTGAAATACAGTTTGATTAAATTCAAATTGGTAGAAGTATGTTATTCATATCATAGTGCTTGTCGTTTAAAAATAAATATTTAATCAAACACTTTCACCTATGTTAATAATGTGACTTTAATAGTTGTGTATGATTGGGTTAGGTCAATGTAGGGTACATGTGCAGAATACGAATAAGTGGTCTTCATCGTCGTTAGTCGATTGCCGAGTAGTGTCGTGTATCAGATGCACAGTTTCAAGTGGGTGTATATCATATACGTGCATTATTCAGTATGCGCATTGTCAAGTACAAGGTTAGATGTGGTGTACTGTGTGTAATATTTAACAGTGAAATAAAGTATGAATAAAACCAAGATCATTATAAAAACTTCATTTACGCGAACATGTTATAGGGAGGATAATGAAATTGCTATATTAAAAAATCGTGTAAAGGAGAAGTAAGTTAAAAATTAATTATCCTCGAAAAAAAAATTAAATCACTCAACTGTGCAGTTTTCAAATCTAAAGCAAGAAATAGTGTTTCATCTCAACCACATATTTTAAATACAATTAAAATTTTGTTATATTATAATACATGAAACTGAAGGTGCAACCTACTGGCGGCAAATGTTAAACTGATACTAAATGTATCTGTTACTTTGGAAGTGTTCTTATTTAGATTATTCGTGTATCTGCTACAAAGTAGCAGTTTGGTTTATACTTTGTGACTCACCGGTACCATGTGGCCATGTGGGCTGCATGTGTGATGGAATGGAAATAATAATTTTGTGATTAGGTGGAGAGTTGTATTGAACACAACATCCAATAACTAGCATACAAAATGAAAGTTAAAGTTATGTGTAGAAACCCAGATAACTATTTACGAGAGACAAAAAAAGATATTTTTAAAGGTATGTTTGTATAAGGTAATTTTGCTGTTTTCATAAGTATTTGAGGTTACGTAAACTATTTACTGTGCTGACGCAGAGGTTAAAACGGAGTCGGTATATTTTTGCTTTTCGCTCCGCACATTCATATGTATTTTATTTATTTTTTGGTTACTCTATTGTAAATAAACGGTTACGTACGCATACAGTGATAGTGCCTGGTTTGGTGTTTTACCCCACAGTTCCACGAAATTATGATCCAAGCCTGCACCCGTTCGAAGCGCCCCGTGAATACGTAAGGGCGCTGAATGCCACAAAGTTGGAAAGGGTGTTTGCCAAGCCGTTTGTTAGCAATTTGGATGGACATCGAGATGGTGTTTCATGTTTGGGCAAACATCCTTTCAGATTGTCGTGGCTCGTCAGCGGCTCCTACGATGGTGAGGTCAGTGTGCTCTTCCTTTAAACGTAGAGTTAACTTTTAGTGTTTAGTATGCACGTACGTGGTGAAGTGAAGTATGGCTGATGGATTCTTGAACTATGTTACCATCTTTTTTGTGAATGATTGTGAACATACTTGTTGCCAGTTGGTTTGAATCTCTCGCCACACATCAGTGTGTTTTGTGCTTTATAGATTATATTGTCAGTATATTAGCCTATAAAATTTCTGCCTCATAGCCTGCCATGCACCTAGTACAGAACTTATTAAGACACCGTAAGTATGGTTGAAGACTAAAAAGAATGCTGGTTGCTTCAGTCACAATGAACTCATGACCTTAGGTATCTGTGGGTAATTATCTATAGTAGCGGCTTTTCTGAAGGAAACGTCTTAGACCAACAAAAGTAGCATTAATGGGTTCTGCACAGCTTACCTTGGTAAAATTCAGGAGGGCCTAATGTTAAAATAAGTAGAACATNAAGTAGCATTAATGGGTTCTGCACAGCTTACCTTGGTAAAATTCAGGAGGGCCTAATGTTAAAATAAGTAGAACATTAAATAGAATAGTTAAAAGTACGAGCAGTTTGCCGCTTTGTTTACGTCGGAGGCCATGATTTTTGGTGAAGTAATACATTATTAACGCGAATAAATGTGCATCGTGCCGTCGCCTTATTGGCTGTGGGGTCTGTACACGTCATCGACACAGAATTTTATGCGGAAGTTGAGATGCTATTAGTTTAAGTTGAGACGGGACACAGTGCAGATGTGTTTTTTTCGGTTGTGAGTTTTGATGTCTGAATCCGACCGTGCAAATGTTTGTGATTTAAGATTGGAGGGTGCAAGAACGAGTGCTTCTGTGCGTAATATTCGCGTATGTGGCAGGTTTTATTGGATTTTTTTAGTAGATTGTGGTGTTTTGTGGATTTAGTTCACATGCGTGATGGTTGAATGGGTTGTGGACAGCAGAATTGTACCTACTGCCTACCTAGGTGAGTTAATTCATATTCTTTGGGTGCGTTTTACGGTTCCTTTAAATCCCTAAACTCCTAGATTAGACTAAATTCGTAGGTTAGATTAACATTCTAAAATTCTAGGTAAGATTAAAACCCTAAATTCAGAGGTCAGTTTAAAACCCTACAATTCTAGGTTAGTTTAAAACTCTACTATCCTAGGTTTGTTTAACACCCTATCAATCCTAGGTTAGATTAACACCGTACAATCCTAGGTTAGTTTATAACTCTGCAACCCTAGGTTAGTTTAAAAATGTAAAATAGTGATTCACCCATTGTGTGGTTAGGTTCAGTTAGCTTAGGCGGGCACATATTACGAAATTAGTCGATCTTTAATGACCCTAGTATATTCGTGTTCTGCATATTCAGTAAAGTGTAAATATACCAATTTTCGGTTTTTTAAATTTTTTACAGAAAAGCCGCTATTGTGGGTCCCTTACAATTTCAATGAAATTCACGTTATTAATGAGAAGGGGGGACACAGAGAGCGGCTAAGCCGATCGTCAGGGCGATGATCGGATGATAGACTAGGTGTAACCAGTTTCTGGGAAGTGGCCATTACGTGAGGTGTTCATCGGAAGATTGGAGTGGAAGAGTGTGTTGGAAGAAAGAAAAGAAGATAAACATTCATCGGAAGACTGGAGTGGAAGAGAGTGTAGGAAGAAGGAAAGGTATTCACTGTTGAGTGCCGGGAGGAACTACCCCTCCAGCCTAACACAAAAAATATGTTAGTGCTTGTCGGCCCTGCCAGTGCCCTCTTTTTTACTCGTAGGTTAAGTGTAATTAATATCTGGCGTCAAAACCAGGGTAGTAGTCTTTGTAGTTTGTACCTATTATTTGTGCCTTCAGCAATGGGAACACGGAACGTGCAATGCCAGAGCAATCTTTGGTGAATGGAGCCATCACAACTTCATAATCAAGAGATATTTGCATTCGTAGCCTGTATTTAAACTTCATATTTCCATTTTCAGAAGGAATTTTAGGCATAGATAAATAAATAGCAGGTCTGTTAATGGCAACATTGAGTAGGGCGGGTCAATAATACAATTTAACAGTTGGTGTAAGCAATTCTGTATTATGTAATCTGTATGCAATTCTGTATTACCTAAGAACGTTGTACCAGTTCTTCCAGGTAATAGTTTCTCTTGATTTGTTTGCTTCGTGAAGTCTGTGTCCCACCAACCGCATTGAGAGGGGTCTGGAGCATGGAATGTGAAAAGTTTAGTGTGTCCAACAGCTAATTCTTTGTAGGTGAGCAGATCTTGGTCCTCATTGTCTGGCATAACGGTAATCCCCGAACGGTGATATGTTGGGAGCAATTCATCAATTGAATATTCCTCTTCTCTGTATAACCTATCTGCAATACAAATGATAAGATTTTGAGAAGACTTTAAATCCAGTGTCGTGGGTGATGTATGTCCCTGTGTGAGGAGACGTTGCCTAAGAGTTGCCTGATTCGAAATAGAGAATTTAAGGTTTGACAATTTAATACCAAGGGCTTTATTACACATTCCGAAGAACATGTCTTGCTGCAAGTATGTGTTTGTGAATTTAGAATTTTTAGTACCAGTCCAGAAAGCGAGGTTTCTGTAAAGCAACAATATGGGTTTTTGATCTGTGCTGAAGTCAGCGTCCCACCAAAACGTTTGCAGAAAGGTACCGTGTACAGTTGTTTGTGCAATTGGATATATGTTTGATGGAATGGTTTGGTACATGTGTTTANAGGCAACAATATGGGTTTTTGATCTGTGCTGAAGTCAGCGTCCCACCAAAACGTTGCAGAAAGGTACCGTGTACAGTTGTTTGTGCAATTGGATATATGTTTGATGGAATGGTTTGGTACATGTGTTTGCCATATCCATCTTGGTTACCTTGGTATGCTTGTACCATTCCTTCACCACCGGTAACACCTTCATCTTCTCCCCCAGATTTTTGCCCATATTTACTTGGTGTCTCTGGTGGAGTCAGTGTCTGAGGTTTTTTCCGTTTTGTCCACGACATGACCTGAAACTCAATTTAACAGTTCTGTCAGATCATCGGAATTGGAAATTGCAATTAGGTTAGTGATTGTAATAGCATGCTTAGCCAAGGCTGTAGCAGCGTCGGGGGATGGTTTTTACCTATTCCTCGGTTACAGTATTTAAGGAACTTGTTTCCCCCAGTGCTGTATTGATTTCTGCAAAGTATTTTAACATATGCGCAAATATACTATTTGTCGTTAACACTCTAGGCGGCTGCTGTATTTCACTATCCACACTCTTTAAATTATGATGAGCTATTTTCGTGTTTATAGTGTGGTGGTATACCCTCATATTTATTGGCTACAGTTCGACAGCTTCGCACCAATTATACAGCGGAACATTGGTTGTGAGGAATACCGGTACGCGGTTGATGACCTCTTTGTCTTGATGTTTCATGTCGGTAGCGATTGGTGTTCCCTCCAATAGGAGTTTCCACGTGCCCACATTTGTGTTATCAATCAAAGGTTCCTCGAATAATACTGCAGTTGCTCTTGGGAGCTTGTCAAAATGGAAACCAGTGCGGTCACGTTCTCTACTAATGAGAGTTGGTTGCAGAGGTGCAGTTAATAAACGCTTGAGCATAGATTTACCTGTGTTGGTCGGACGTTCCAACACAATGCCGTTAATTCTCTTTCTCTTCATCATCTTACTTTGAATCTGAATGAAGTTTGTATAAAAGAGGACAGGATCTAAGTTATTCGCGGTAAAGAATGAATCCAACCAGTCAACGTCTTCAATGTAAATACTGTCGTCAGCAAAGGTGTCTTTTATGTGATCATAGTAGTGTTTCTAATTGTTTGTTGGATGGTAACGTTCACCATTTTAAGCACTAGCCACATGTAAGAAGTAAACAACGTACCGCAAAGTTGCAATAGCTGTTCGTGTTCTTGACGAGTGGTTCGGTTAATGAATTGCTCAAGGTGACAGCTTTTGTTTTCTGAACCAAAGCGGTTATAGTGCTGACTATGTTTAATCTTTGCATTTGGTACGCCGTGGTTTGTTCCGCATTGGCCTCTTGGCCTCTTTTTTTGCCTCCACGTACGGTTTTCAGATGTCTGTGAAACCGTCCGCTTCTTCGATTACTGTTCTACACCGGGCGAATATGGAACAAACCCTATCGGGGATGTGTCCAAATTGTAAGATTGAAGCGTAACCTTTACAACAGAGATATGCGATGAATCTCTCAAAGTATCGGACAGGTTGCAAAGAACAATACGCCTCTGTAGTTCTCTCACTGCTTCCTCCAAAAAGGTAATTGAGCATTCTTGTGAGGGTTCTTGCGAGGTTTGCTGTTGTCGTTGCCATGGACGTGCCCTCCATGGTAGGCGATTTCAAACGCCGGGGCCCTTTTGTTTGGATTACTGCTTTCTGCGGATGTAGGTCCATTCTCCGTCTGTACACTTGAGGACGCAAGTGTATGGGATGCTTGTGTTGCCTTGCTTTGATGTTTGGGGTTTATGTTCGGTGTCATGTGGCTCGGGTGTATGTGGGACACGATCAGCGGTTCCTTTAGTGTCCACTGTATGTGGATCGCTGACCATAATTGCGTCCTCTGGATTCGTTCTAAGGGTAGGAGAATGAAGTCCACCACTTGTTGCAGGTTTTCGACTTTTACCTTTAGAGATGTTGTTTGGTCGTTTAATATTTGAATCCACAGGAACTGTGGAGCGTATGGTAGCAACAGTGGTGCCAGTGGCGTGATGAGTTTTGTCGTGTCTGCCCGGTTTGAGATGTTGGTTAGGTGTAGGAATAGCCGGCTGTCCTTTCCTAATATCTGACAATGAGAACTTAGGTCGTTTAGGGGGTCTGAGTCATTTTGAATGTGTATCGAGGTTATGCTTTCCTCTACCGTTTTCCAATTGACGTGGTGAGAGAATCCTAGTACGTATCAGCGTGGCAACGTCTGGAACTCCACCCCTCTCGAATTCGTCCTCTTCGGATAATCGGCCTTCGAGGCCCCGTTGTCCTCATTATATTATAATGCGTATTATTAATGCGTATTAATAAACAAAACTTTAAAAATGTAGCACAGTTGATAAAAAGTTCAAATCAAAAGTTTTGTGGATGTTAATGGCTCCTACAGCCAAGAACAAGCAGTGATGTCAGTAAGAAAGACTGTCTCATTGTGTCTATCAAATGATGTTCCCACCAAGAAGAAAGCTTTGCGGTAAGGTCATGGGTCTCGTTGGCACTGCCAAGGCACAACCACTTAAGGTTACCTCAGAGACTACACTAGGTACAGCAAAATGNATGGTTACCTCCGAGACTACACTGGGTACAGCAAAATGAAGAAGTTTAACGCAAACTTCTAAAACATGTAAATACAAAATAAAAATACAAAGGTAAAATTATATTATAATTTTAACTTGGCACTAATATTTACTGCTAAGAAAATGTAAAAAACTCTGACCTATCATTTATAAATACTTTATCGCAACATTATTCATTTGTATTCATGTGTCACCCAAGTGATATCACAATTTTATTTATTAATTTATAATATTGTGTTCTGTAGACCCAAAAATGAGCCCAAATTGCTTTAGGGTGTAGAACATGTCAGAGTTACAAAGTGAACACACATATACAAACATATAGGTGTAAAACACATACATATAAAACATAGGGTAATTATTGAGCATAGGGATTTTTCTGAAAATAAAAGAAAAAATCATAGAAAGTGGTATATTTCCACTCTACTAATTACACAGAACACTAATTTACTAGGGACATTAACGTATTACCAATACAAACCACAAATAAGCTAGTGGGGAGGACTATGAAGATTAGGGAAATTGTGGGGTAAAATCACCAAAAATACACCCACAAAAAATACAAAAATTCCTCAATTTAACATTTGCCCACCTAACGTAACTTTACCTAACTACACAATGACTGGATTACTATTTTACATTTTTAATCTAACCTAGGAATGTAGGGTTTTAATCTAAGGAATGAATGTAGGGTTTTAATCTAATGTACAATTTTATTCTAATCTAGGATTTTAGGGCTTTAATCTAATCTACAATTTTATTATAATCTACGTATTTTGGGTTTTAAAGTAACAGGAAAACATGCCGGAGGTATGCAGCGGGTACAATTCCTCGGCCAATTCAACTACCATTGTGCATGACTTGTACCTTACGTCACTTGACAAAACACCATGATCTACTAAAACGTCCNGGCCAATTCAACTACCATTGTGCATGACTTGTACCTTACGTCACTTGACAAAACACCATGATCTACTAAAACGTCCAAATAATACCCGCCACCCTCAAGTCTTTGCACGGTCGGATTCGAACATCACAACTCACAAACCGCGCTGCATTGCATCTAAACAGCAACTGAATGCAGTTCACATCTGCGCCGACAACATGACATGACTATCCAACGTGGCGTCTGACATAAGCAAAGCGGCCAAACTCCTCGTATTACTTATTTTACCATTACGCACTCCTCACTATTATAAAGGTAAGCTGTGCAGAACCCATTTATGTTACTTTTGTGGGTGTACTATGTTTCCTTCAGAAAAGCCCCTATTCTCAATAATTACCAATTCATTACACTGCATATGCCACTTTGTGTCCACGGACAAAAATTCCTTTTGAGATTTGATATAGAAATGATTGAGGTTACAGGCATCTCTTTGTGTCATGTATAGTTTCTGCCTCTTCTTGTGTGTAGGTTTTTTGTTGTGGACTGCATAAGACATGAATCTATGATGCCACGGGAATAATGTCTCTGCCTTTCTTGTGGCCCAGGTGCGGCTGTGGGACCTGCCCCAGCGGAAGAACCTGCGGAGCTTCCAGGCACACAGTGGCTACGTGAGGGGCCTGTCCTTCGTCCCGGATGGCACGCAGTTCGTCACAGTCGGTGACGATAAGACTATCAAGTTCTGGTACACAGAAGGAGGTGAAGAACCAGTCACTACGTACCTCAGCAAGGTAACTAAAAGTACTGTGTATTATAGATTGTGTACTTAAGTGTACTTCTTTGTGGAAGTTTGAAGAAACAATGAAAGTACCAATGTAGGCTTAACTCGTATAAATTATTTTTTNGGTACACAGAAGGAGGTGAAGAACCAGTCACTACGTACCTCAGCAAGGTAACTAAAAGTACTGTGTATTATAGATTGTGTACTTAAGTGTACTTCTTTGTGGAAGTTTGAAGAAACAATGAAAGTACCAATGTAGGCTTAACTCGTATAAATTATTTTTAGACTCTTAGGTTTACACTTTAAGTGTGCTGCATGAAGCAATAAAAATAAAATCTAAAGTCATAATTAAANGATAAGACTATCAAGTTCTGGTACACAGAAGGAGGTGAAGAACCAGTCACTACGTACCTCAGCAAGGTAACTAAAATTACTGTGTATTATAGATTGTGTACTTAAGTGTACTTCTTTGTGGAAGTTTGAAGAAACAATGAAAGTACCAATGTAGGCTTAACTCGTATAAATTATTTTTTAGACTCTTAGGTTTACACTTTAAGTGTGCTGCATGAAGCAATAAAAATAAAATCTAAAGTCATAATTAAANATTTTTAGACTCTTAGGTTTACACTTTAAGTGTGCTGCATGAAGCAATAAAAATAAAATCTAAAGTCATAATTAAATGAAAAAATTCTTGTACAATCAACTTTCAAAATTACAACCTTTCATGGTTCCTGAGAAAATAATCATTAACTCAATGAAGTCATTATTTGAATTTAGACAGATTGTGACTCTATACACAAAAACTGCGTTAAAATTTTACTTAGGCTGTTTTTGCACAACTTTAGCAGCAAAATTACACGTTATATTTGTTAAATATGGTGATGGTTCCCATGAGTTATCTCGTAAGATCTAAATGTTTGTACGATCAAATTTGATGTATTGTGATTGACTTTGACCCCTCCAAAAACTCAAAAATTTGCATCAGTGTTCAATCCTTTCTAGAAGAAAACTAACATATTGTTTTAATGAAATATATTAGTTTAATATTTTGACATCTTGCGAAAGAAATTAGTCTGTAGACTGACACATAAGTCCTCCCCTTCATGCCAAGAAAAAATAGCCTGAACACGGCGCACCACACAAGTTTTAGTGAGCGGAAACTCTTGAACCTTGCAGAAAAATAAGATTATTTTTTTAAAATTGAATTATTAA
This sequence comes from Clitarchus hookeri, assembly GCA_002778355.1. NCBI lineage: Eukaryota > Metazoa > Arthropoda > Insecta > Phasmatodea > Phasmatidae > Clitarchus > Clitarchus hookeri. The sequence goes on along the minus strand of NQII01006022.1, from coordinate 37,574 downwards.
CCTATTATCACATATCCATTACCCAGTCCTCAGGCTCTATACATATGTGACTTAAGGGTGGTAAAAGATATATAATGCAGTTGCAGTTAGCATGACTACCGTCGCTGTCATTGTGGAAGAGCATGTGCCCTGTTAAAGGAAACTGCTATCTTGCCAAGGTGACGTGAGGGGAAGGTGGCAAGCTTGCCGTCCCCTGTGTTGGCAAAGCTGTGTGCGCTCTCTCCTGTTATCAATACTGCTGTCTGGTACCTAGCGACCACGGAGAACGCATTGCTTGCCACAGTATGGTTGTAGACTGATGGGCAACATATTTATTTATTAACAACTTTAAGATGCAGTTGAGGTATGGTCGCCTTATCTGACACTTGACCCATCACACATCAATATAACTCAACTGTACACATTTAACACNCAGTTGAGGTATGGTCGCCTTATCTGACACTTGACCCATCACACATCAATATAACTCAACTGTACACATTTAACACAAAAAGCATACACATTTAAAGATTGAAAGTAAAGAAAAATGTAAAAAATAATGTGTGTGTGTTTGTGTATGTATACACGCATATATACAACACACACACACAATACATTCACATGTGCATATAGGGGAAAGAAAACTGTTTTCACTTGAAGGGCTATAATAGACGAGTGTCAATAACAGAGTGGGCGACATGCAGCCGGTTATATGCTAGAATGTAACCCATGTGACAAATGCTGCAAACTAAACAAATATTTTACAGGTTTGGGTGATAGCATTGGTAGCAGTACAGTCGAGTGGAAGGCAGCATGTCACGTTGAACAAGTTCACGTCCCAACTCGTAGCCAAAATAGACCAGTGGCTCACCACTTGGTGGAAATCCCTTGTTTAACCTCTGNCAGTTGAGGTATGGTCGCCTTATCTGACACTTGACCCATCACACATCAATATAACTCAACTGTACACATTTAACACGAAAAGCATACACACATTTAAAGATTGAAAGTAAAGAAAAATGGAAAAAAATAATATGTGTGTGTTTGTGTATGTATACACCCGTATATACAACACACACACACACACACAATACATTCACACACATTCACATGTGCATATAGGGGAAAGAAAACTGTTTTCACTTGAAGGGCTATAATAGACGAGTGTCAATAACAGAGTGGGCGACATGCAGCCGGTTATATGCTAGAATGTAACCCATGTGACAAATGCTGCAAACTAAACAAATATTTTACAGGTTTGGGTGATAGCATTGGTAGCAGTACAGTCGAATGGAAGGCAGCATGTCACGTAAGTTCACGTCCCAACTCGTAGCCAAAATAGACCAGTGGCTCACCACTTGGTGGAAATCCCTTGTTTAACCTCTGAGTGATGGAGAATGTAATAGCTTGGAGTTGAATGAATTTTATTTTCTGGAATTTTTTCGGTATGCCCTGAGACAAGGTAGTCCTCCATGAAATATGAGTACATAGAAGCAAGTTCTGAGTTTACCCTGACACATCTTTCAAGGGCAAACAAGTAATTTATAGCTTGTGCTCGGGTTTCACCCACCTCAGGGGGTGAGGTCACTGATTGGCAGGCACACACCATAGTGATCATCCTCCCTCAATATTTATGTGCGTTTCAACACTCATCTTCAGGTGAACTGTGCTTAGTTTGTCGAGAAGGACAAGGGAGGGGATGAACAGAGAGCAAGGGGAGACAAAAGGACTCAGCATTAATATGCAACTAAACACTGAATCTCATACTACAGGTGGAACTTCAATTCTGCCACCAGTCGGGGAAAAGGTCTGCACCAATGAGAAGAAGTGAGTTTTCTTACGACGTAACCACAGTTTCTGCACACNTCAATATTTATGTGCGTTTCAACACTCATCTTCAGGTGAACTGTGCTTAGTTTGTCGAGAAGGACAAGGGAGGGGACGAACAGAGAGCAAGGGGAGACAAAGGACTCGGCATTAATATGCAACTAAACACTGAATCTCATACTACAGGTGGAACTTCAATTCTGCCACCAGTCGGGGAAAAGGTCTGCACCAATGAGAAGAAGTGAGTTTTCTTACGACGTAACCACAGTTTCTGCACACAACGCTCTGTGACAAAGCTAGCCTGGCTTGCTGTGTCCAACAGTACTCAAACAACATGTGGATTGCCTGCAGCGTCAAAAATCACTACCTGGGCTATAGACAGCAAGACAGTGTGATCNGAACAACATGTGGATTGCCTGCAGCGTCAAAAATCACTACCTGGGCTATAGACAGCAAGACAGTGTGATCAGATCTTGATACTGCAGAAGTGACTGAGGAGACAGCAGATATAGTTTCTCCAGATGGAGCATCCGCAACCCCTTGGTCCTTGTCATCGACACGGCGCTTCCCAAAATGCAATAGGGTGTGGTGTTTACTATTACACTTGCAACATGACAAAGTTGAGGGACTTTTTTTTGCTTGATGTGTTTTACCAGAGCAGTTCAAGCAAAGTTTCTGTTTCTTCACAATTGGAAAATGAACTTGTAGGGTCAATTGATAAAAATCTGAACACTGGTTCAGACGATGAGATACATTTCACACACAAGACTGAGATTCGCTAACAAACTGTGACAGTTCACAAATAACTACATACAAGTTTCAACACTTTTTATCTTAATAAAAAATACAAAATGCTGAAAGGCAAACAACCCATAAAAGACTAGTAAAATATAAATATCAGCAGTCAATAAATAGTGATCACAATGAGTAACAAAAATTTTTAATAATTTATAAAATTGATACAATTCATTAAAACCCATCACTAGTACCGGAGCACCATAGGAAAAAATTTACTATATATATATGAATCTCAGCTCAATTACAAAAAGAATTTAATTTGCAATGATCCAAACTTACTTTACCAACGCAACAGCAAAAAAATTAATATCCTTTTTTGACTTAGAATTATTCACAGCATCCATTTAGCTTTATAATTTTACAGANTATATGAATCTCAGCTCAATTACAAAAAGAATTTAATTTGCAATGATCCAAACTTTCTTTACCAACACAACAGCAAAAAAATTAATATCCTTTTTTGACTTAGAATTATTCACAGCATCCATTTAGCTTTATAATTTTACAGAAAGGAGGGCAGCAAGAATTGCCCATCGAGGCCTCCATTTTCAATAAAATAATATTAAAAACAGTTATGGTGGGAGGCAGTTGTTTAGGACCTGTCAAAGTTCTGACTGATAAAAACAAACAACAAACAATTTAAAAGATTAAGGCCCTAATGATGAAGTCGTGGAAACCGTGAAATAGCAAACATTATTTAAACTTGGGCGGCGAACAAAATACGTTAAAAAAGGACACACAGTAACGCGACACCATAGTTAAGCCAAAACGCAATTTGGAAGGGCAGCCAATACCAAAATTTTGAAATGAACTAGCACCACTGCACACCAAAGGTACACCACCACTTGCCACACAAATTACCAGACTTTAAAAAAAAACTCCATTGCAAACATAACGTTTTCTACGACTCACCGTTTTTTAAGTGCTCCATCACTGTAGCATGATAAGTAAAACGTCGGCTCGAAAATATGATAGCGAAGTTTGATCTCGGCTGACAGAGGTGAAGTGCAACTAAGCCATCAGGAACAAATGAAGGTCTTGCAGGCATAGGATAGCGGCATAATGTAGCAGACGTCTGAAGGGCGTAAAGTTGACAGAGCAAGGTCTTAAATAAACTACCACGACCAATAAAAAAATATGATGCACAAAGGGGAAGGCAGGGAGGGAGAACCAGGTGGAAAGAGGAGGGGATCCGAACAGAGCAGAGAGTACACCACCGCACAGAAGAAGATGGCGCTGGTAAACTTAACGTGATGGCACTAATGTCGCAAAACGAATATGGATGATGGTGGGGATGAATTACAGGTTTTTTTTTTAGAAGCCTGTGGTTCAGAGGCCATGCTACGAGATGCGCTGCCCACTTCCTGGGCCCTACAATGTGTAATGACGCAGTAATATTAATTTTTGGGACACTGCTCCATTTTCTTTTGTTTTGCTAAGCTTCATAATATTTTTATTGGGCATACGTTTGCCGTTTAACGTTTATCAGGCATCCGGTTGCCGTTTGGAAAGTTTGAGTTTTTGTTAAGCGCCAGCATTAGATTAGAAACTTTCAGACTGCGTCGACAAGTTTTGCTCGACAAGTTCCTACGATGCAGTTTCGATAACGTGTGGAGAGCGTGCGTGGCAGTCCATGCCAGACCCTTATCTGCGGAGAGGGGGATGATAGGCAGCAAAAGTACACGTGTGCCGGTCGTCAACTAGTGCTCGCCTAGGCCGCGTCTGGCGTGGCGCTAACCCCCACACTGGCAAACTTAAACTTGCTAGATTATTTCTCTGCCGGTGTGGGAGGTAGCTGCATTTGTTATTTCTTCAGGCAAGTTTTTATAACATGAATAATTCATAAACGACTGTGGCGCTGTTCTGCACTTGTCTATTTATCTGTGAACGGTTCGTACTCTGCATACCTGAAGTTCGTATGGTAAATAAAAGTATAGAACAAAACAAAACCTGAACTTGACTTTATTTCATATTTAATTGGCGTCCATTTTACAGAGTCTCATGTTACTCCGTTTTGAGCTAGTCGAGTGACAACTGAAAGCCAGCCATAACTGTGCGCGTGCCACGTTAAAAATGTTTCTCAAGAAATGCACATAACATCCAAGCTAGGAAAATCTAGGCCTAATGCCATCTTCCACTCTACCTGTAACTTTGGATCCAAACATTAACTCAAAATAGGGAGAAAGTTCATATCCCAGTGGTTTGCCGGGGCCCCAATGCAGCAAGTGCTGCTAAGTTTTTAGATATGACAGTCAATAATTGACGTAGTGACCTTGGTGAGTCTACTGAGGCCGAAGGCGCTTGGAATAGGGCCTCAACATGTGCAGACACAATCAGACGCTTGTTCTCATAGCGATCCATAAGAAAGTTCCATGCTACTTCAAAGTTAACCCCTGACAAGGACAAAGAGTGGATCATTCCCAGTGGTTCACCAAGTGCCCCCTTCAAGTATGCTAACTTTTCAACATATGACAGAGTTGTATTGACAGAGACTAACGTCACAAACAGGCTGGAGATAAACGAAGCCGTAAGGACGCTGCCAATAAGTTTGTCGCTGCGAGTACTCAATTATACTTGGCCAACAAACCACAAACAAGTTGAAGCGTCACAGTTATATAATAAATCACTTCCCATAGCCGCTACTACGTGTCAGACACAGTAAAATGCTTACAGATNGCTACTACGTGTCAGACACAGTAAAATGCTTACAGATAAAATCAATGACAAAACAAGTCTGAACACGTGCTTTGAACAAAGGCAGGTTAGGTTTCAAAAACTGGTCAATCACAATGGCAAGACAGTCAAAAATGTACTTCACAGCGATGATCAAAAAAACCTAAAACAAAAGTTTGCAAGTTACAATCAACATTGGAAAATCTACTGTGTCACCAAATGTCCAATCCACCGTGTGGTAGCATGTNCAAGTTTGCAAGTTACAATCAACATTGGAAAATCTACTGTGTCACCAAATGTCCAATCCACCGTGTGGTAGCATGTAGGAAACAAAGTATGCCTGATGCAAAACAAATTACAGAAATGTAATGAAAATGTGCAAAAACTGTATAAATCTGGCCCGGAGAACAGTGCACACTCTCCTAATGCATCATTTTTCCATGGCATTGCAACTTACTTCTCCTTCACCAAACTTTATTAATGCCAAACTGTAAGGACAATGAAAAATAAGTATTTACTCGTAAGTGGTAATGTATTTTATTCAATTTCTTGTTTACATGTCGTAATGTTTGGACAGCTATTGTGTTGTTCAGTACTAGCCATTAAAGCCACTTTTTTCACATGAAAATATTGTTCTGAGCCAGTCAGAGTTTATCACATTTTACTCGCAACACATTTACTAATTAAAATAACTACATATAATACATGGATCTGTTATTTTCCTGTGATGATATGTTTCACAAATGTCATTTGCTACCGACACAACATTTTATTCAAGATTGTAACAGAATTGGATTTCTTATTAAATATTTTTTGCATCTGTTTTGAAGTTAAGATTTCTACGTGTTAAAATATAATTTAATAACCTAAAACAGCTCATTTCCTTGGGAAAAATGTAAAAAAATTGCTTTATCACAACTGTTGTTAGGTGCATGCATGACGTTGCGGTCTGTTTTTTTCTTAATTTTAGCTAAATAAGTAGTCTTTTCTGCATAACTGGGGTACTGTTTGCATTTGTCTTTCTGGTCTCTTTGGATTTCCTAAATTCCACTCTTCCACATTTCTTAGGTACTATTTGAAACACACATTTAAGTTGCCTCTCTTTTACTCTATTCTTCTTTAATTTCAAACCTCGTGCTGTATTTGGCTCACGTCCTTGTCTAATGTAAACCAACTGGTAGACTACTTCCATCCACTGACATGACTGTGTTCATGCTATCTTCCCCAGTTATTCCTACTCTGCTACCTTCAACAGTTGAGTTTACCATGTATGCTCGTTTATAAAATGCCCCCCC
>NQII01006022.1:13818-30985 GCA_002778355.1 Clitarchus hookeri | reverse complement strand
TTTTTTTTTTTTTTTTAAATAAAGATAACTTCTGGGGTGTGTGCTGTTCACAAGAAATAAACATTTCAAGGATAGCTGACCAGTAGTCGTAAACTGCCTGGATATACTTGGAAGATGATAAAATTAATGTGTAGCAGAACAGTCTTTTTTCTTCTCTCTTTTTTCGGTCTTCCATTATGCCTCTTTCTCTGTCTTTCTCACCCTCCCCCCTTCTCTCTTTCTCATGTTTCCCCTCCCTTTGCTAGTTTTGGCCAGTCAATACTTCTCCAAGCATTTTTTTTTGAGAATGGAAGTAAGAAGACTCAATCATAGCCAGGAGGGTCAAAAAGGAGCAAGGAGGAGAGAAGAAACACCACTTATTTTTGGGAGAAGTAGTGTCTCACATTCCAGCATGCCTTTGTGTAAATAAAAAAAAAAACATATCAGGAAGCTGCTTACATTACTGTAATGGTACAGCACACCACAATGTTTTGGCTTTTAGCACTTAAGTTATTTAATTAATAGATCACAATTGCAACATACAAATATAGACAAAGAAATATTTATTATCTAAGGTCTACCTACTCAATGGGATACCACAAATTGTTGGTGCAGTTTTTTTATCCCAAAAGTTGTTGTGAACAATTATGGTGCATACTATAAGTGAGGTAGCACTATTTATGAGTGTATATATGGTATATAGCGAATGCATCCTTTTTTAATGCGTTTGCTGCTGGAGTTTAGGGCTAAAATAATATTTGTGTAAAATCTTCCACTTTCATTATTAAGTGTGAAATTGAAATTTCCTTTGCATACTTTGTAATGAGAATTCACTGTAGCTAGAGTATTAATTTTCTAAATAAGTGCACAACAGTTTTAAACATATGCTTTGAGATTGAGCTGGTGATGTAGTGCATGTGTGTGTGTGTATGCATACATACACAAACAGATGCATACATTTGTACATGATATCTCACATAGTTGACACTGCTACCAATAAAGAGTGAGACTATAATACTATATTTTAATATGTTCCTAGTAAGATGATAAATTTATGTTTATGAAAATTGATTTAGGGGTGTCAGTGTTTGGGTAATGAGCTTTTGAATATTATAAAATAAGAAGAAAATCCATATGTAAGATGCTGAGTGGCATGTTGAAGTTACTGGAGCTATGGTAACTAGTATCTTCACTACACAACATTCACTGGGTCATGTTTGTATGATTGCAGACTGTGCTGATGGGTATTAGCCACCATCGCNCTATATTTTAATATGTTCCTAGTAAGATGATAAATTTATGTTTATGAAAATTGATTTAGGGGTGTCAGTGTTTGGGGAATGAGCTTTTGAATATTATAAAATCAGAAGAAAATCCATATGTAAGATGCTGAGTGGCATGTTGAAGTTACTGGGGCTATGGTAACTAGTTTCTTCACTACACAACATTCACTGGGTCATGTTTGTATGATTGCAGACTGTGCTGATGGGTATTAGCCACCATCGCNTTCTTCACTACACAACATTCACTGGGTCATGTTTGTATGATTGCAGACTGTGCTGATGGGTATTAGCCACCATCGCAGGAACCCCATGTTCGTGACGTGTGGGGAGCTGTGTCAGGTGTGGGAGTCGTCTCGCAACGAGCCAGTCCGCACCTATCAGTGGGGCACTGACAGCATACACAGCGTCTCCTTCAACCAGGTGGAAACACACATTATGGGTACGTAATGCACGTTTCCTCTACGGCGAATTGACGAACAGTGAAACCTTTCACATCTGGCCTGGTTTCCAGAGATTAAATTGTTTTCTACCGTGAATACGTTGGTAAAAAAAAAAGAAAAATAAATTGGAAATGGAAAAAAAAAAGGGGGGGGAATACATGGCCAGTATTTGCCCATGGGCAACTTTTACCTTAAGACGTTAAAACTATCCATACTGGTTACAATGTTTTTTTTTATTATGTATTTGTTATAAAATGCTTTCTTTCTCCTAAATAGTGAACATAGAAAGTTTTTCTTTGATTCATTATAAAAAAGGTTCTATTGAATTTACGAGTTCATTTTTAATATTTCCATGTTAAAAATTAATTTTGTGACATGCATTAATTTGTAATCTTCCTATTCATAAACAAATATTTTTATACCAACCCAAATGTGTAGCAAAGCACCCAAACACAAATAATCACTTGTCCTACATTTGTTTTTTAGAATTACGTTAAAAGTACATATTTTGCAAGTTACATTAATCGTCTTTATTGCAAAACTGTTGCATATATAAACACAATCCACCATTTTTGTTTCAAGCCTATCACTTGACTTTTAACAGCAGCAAAACATGTAAACAACCTACATGCATACTGTTTTCTGTTTTCACAAATAAGTATTTTTTATAAATGTAGACCAATTTTTNGCATGTAAACAACCTACATGCATACTGTTTTCTGTTTTCACAAATAAGTATTTTTTATAAATGTAGACCAATTTTTTTTTTCTTTATTTGAACTCCCATGGTTTGTTGTATTATTCTATTACCTTATTTACTTTTTGGACACAGTAAATTTAAATAAGTTTTAAAATTGCTTTTAATTATGCTGCCCTTCACCAATAACATTATTTGGAGTATATGTAATATTAACCTAAATTCAAGTAAAAAGCTTTTTCGTACATCGACAGCACATCAGTGAATTGCCAGTACAAAATCGGCACATCGGCGTAATTTTGTGAATCGGCACAGCTCTACAAGAAATTATATTGAAATACAGCAGAAAGCAATAACAAACACAGCTACTTCACTCAGAACAGGTATAAAAATCTTGCATTGAGTAACTTTTTTTCAAGAGTTACAAACTGACATTTAATACCATGTTGATCTTGAACTGTTGTTTTGTTGACACNTTGAGTAACTTTTTTTCAAGAGTTACAAACTGACATTTAATACCATGTTGATCTTGAACTGTTGTTTTGTTGACACACGTGCGGACAAGAAAAAAAGAAGGGAAAACACTGTACCAGCTAACTTGAACGTTGCGTCAGCCAGGTGATGTTGTGAAAGAGTTAGAAACAATATATGTGTTCTTACAATCTTGCCAAATTTTATTCTGAATTGCATACAACAAAAGCAACTGAATTGCAGGTGACAACTTTTCTTAAATTTACAACTAGTAAGAGGTTAAACATGGAACTACTTAAAGTGCCATTTACAAAATCCTGTATCATCTGATGCACGAACGAACAAAAGTTAATATTACGTTGGCTATTCTGAGTGCACTGCCAACGCACATTAGACCAGCCAAAAATACCCAATAAGAAATAGTACCAATGTTAATTAATACATTTTATTTTTCGTGGTCACAAAACAGCATTTTTTAGTGTTAGAAACTAAACTTCGTGCTAACGTAGAAATGTATAGGTGTTCAAAATTAGAGGTACATTAAAACGATCCATATCCAAACGAAATGCACTTTAAAAATATTTTTCACATCTTATTTCCCCCTCTCCAACCCGGCTTTCCTTACATGTTTGATATTAATTCCAAAAGCATACAGAAATATTGCATAATATTGTTGAATTATTTTTTCTAATAATTTGACGAAATATATTTCAAATTCGTGCGTTCCGAACCAGTAATAGAAGAACAGTCAACTTCACAAAGACGCGAAGCATTAATATTTGTTTCCTGCAGACTAAAGCTGATCTTGTCAGTGCTAAGCTGCTCTGTAGTTAGTTATAGATATGTAACTTATATATGTTGAAATACAGTATGATGTGAGTCCTCAGTAAAGTGGAGACTGCCAATAATTCCTTATGTTCGTTATGCTGACAGCTGCAAGTGCGAGTGATCGTAGCATCATACTATACGACATGAGGGAGGCGGGGCCCGTGAGGAAGGTGGTACTGAAACTTCGCTCGAACAAGGTGTGCTGGAACCCCATGGAGGCCTTCATCTTCACCTGTGCCAATGAGGATTACAAGTGAGTGTTGCCTTTGTGGCGGATTTCTAAAGTGCAGTGTGATACAGTATGGCAGGATTTACAACCAGACTTTGTACGTCCGTCGTAAGTTCATTGCTGCAAACCAATGCAAATAAAACTTTAGAAATATGAAAAAATTACCACCCAGTAAAAAGTGAAAATTATTGGTGGTATTGTGTGTGTATAAATGCACAAAACGCAAGTACAGTCAACTCCTGTTTTACCGGGGGTGGCTTAACCGTGGAGCCACCAGTTCAAAGTCAAATGTTGAAGAACTGCTGTCAGCCATGCTTCGCTGCTATTAATAACCCATGCGCGTGCTGTTAATTTCCAGGTAGCAGTTGAGTGATGCGGTACTGGTTTATTTTAATATTAAAAGTGTTTGGGTACTATATTTACACACTTTTTAACAGTGAATATATGTGAAACTTGGAAGTATTAAGAATTAGGGGAAATTGTCAGACAGCACATTTTCATTCATAATAATAAAGTATTTCACGATTAAAACTGGCGTCTGCTCGTCAAAAAAGGCGAGATTGTGTAGTTTACAGTAGTTCGTACATGCGGAGGCTATTTATAAATTAACCGTGGCACAGAGAGTGACTGGTTGACAAAATATCACACTTACATAAATATTATTTCACGCAAAAATGATTCCATCGCAAACAACATGGTTTTAATAAATAAATTAAAAAATAACATTTATTTTTCCTTTGATGCTGAAGTGAGAGGGGAGTCAGTGCAAAAAAATAGCAAGCCGGCCTCACAAAGGCTTGGCAATTGCAGGGCGAAACCTAATTTTTAGCAAGCAAAATTGCTTCACGCTGAAATGTGTTATGTTAAAATATTCATAGAGCTAACAAAAAATTTAAAACTGAGAATTTGTTCGTATATTTGCATTTTACACATTAAAAACAATTACGGTAATTTCATGGGGGCGTGGTTTTCAAATTGAGCCGCACGCACTGGCTAACATATGGCAGCACAGTTGCCTATTTTGCTACTGTGTCGCAAAAGTTTATCTGTCACGTCCTTTTAAAAGTAAATTTTCGTCTCATGCGGGTTCAAAACAACTCTGGTTTGAAATATATTACGTCAAATTAATGTAGAAATATTTGAAAAATACTCTGCGACAGATGTGTGGCCTCTTCAATTAATATGAAGCATGCACGTGGCGACATTAGCAATCACTAGCTACAGCCTATGAAGAAAAGACAAATGAAGCTTTAAAACTTATAAACTATTGTATGCTGCATTCCATTTCGTTTAAACACCTACACATTATTCTAGAACGAAGTTTAATTTGTTACACTAATAACAGCGGTTTTGTAACAACATAAAATACATAGACATTCCGTCTACTATCTCCTTTCTGCCCGCATATTTCTCCGATGTCTGTTGTGCAAAGGTAGGCTGTCAAAATAGCCAACGTGAAATTTTCTTGCAATCCTTCCTGCATCAGCTGATATAGGATTTTGTTTATGTGATAATGTTAATATCATTTATGACATCAAAAAATTGAATTCTTAAATGACTATATTATTTGTTTACATAACATATGTGTACAGTATGTAGGCCTAAAGAAAACATTCCTCCCCCCTCTCCCAAAATCGTTTATCCGTGAACTCTTAGCCAGTTATTACCATGGAAAATCGGGAGTTTACTGTACTCAGAAACAACAAAAATTAGTTGAAGTTAAATATTTTTTATTAATAACATAAGAATAATTTTATTACATTTGCTATTGCACAGAAAGAACTTGTGCTCCAGACATTTTACAGCTACATAAACAAACATATGAATTACAGAATTAATGGGTAACACAAAAAGAACGGTTTAGTAGAAGGCTGTAATTCCATCCGTCCGTCAAAAATTAAAGCTTACCAAGGTTTTTGACAGACTTATGGATAGAATTAAGACGCCTCGAATTGGCTGTTGGTCAAGTGATTGACAGACGGATGGACTCAATGGGTGGTTGTAAATCAAGTGAGATACTTTGTAATTACTTTCAAGCTGATCTGCTAGCAAATGGCCAGGGAGAGAGGGGGCAATGAGCAGTCCATATTTCAAGTTTAAGTTGTTTATGTTATTCAGAGAAAAGCGCCTTCTTAAACATTAATTAAACGAGAAAGAATTATGACATGTTAGCCATGTTTATGCTGAACATATTTATGCTTTAAATATATATACAGGCAGTCCTCGACTTTCATACATTCAAAATTTGTACAACTCGCTTTTTCATACATGAAGTATTGTTACCTCTAAATCAACTTTCATACGACAGACTTGGTCTTTCATACATCTAGCAACCTACCAACATATTGATATAGCTCTGTTAGTCGCCTTCTAACACTGCCTGCCATGTTTTCCAGCCTTCGCGGATCATTTGCTATGAATGTTTAGATATGGCTGTCATATTGGCACAATACAAATGATTGCTTCTGTTAAAATAATGTATGAATCTCTGAAAAACTGTTACATAGTTTTTACAACCTACAAAATAAAATGTTACATTTGCACAAAAATTCTACAGAAAATAGAAAGCATATTTAATTACCTTATTTATTCATATAGTACTTACAATCAAATAGGTGTACAGGTGTTGAAAATCAACATTTCAGGCAATTAAGTATTGCACATGTATATTTATTTGTAATTCTCAAAGAAATACTTGTTAAAAATAACATGTTTATCAATTAAATATAATATTTTTCTACCAAAATTAACTTTTTTTAAAATTTTCTTGTAACTTTGGAATGGAACTCCTCTTATTACATACGTTTATATGATTCAACTTTCATTCATTCAACTTTCACATATTCAACTTTCACACACATTTTCAGGAACACATTATGTATGAAAGTAGAGGACTGCCTATTGCCGGTTTTTTGTATTGGTGTTTCGCACAGACTGTACCCGTTGGCCTGGTCAGCTTATCCTCGTGTTATCAATCACCTGACAAACACCATCATGCTTTGCTGGAAAGCAANAAGAAATACTTGTTAAAAATAACATGTTTATCAATTAAATATAATATTTTTCTACAGAAATTAACTTTTTTTAAATTTTTTTTGTAACTTTGGAATGGAACTCCTCTTATTACATACGTATATATGATTCAACTTTCATTCATTCAACTTTCACACACATTTTCAGGAACACATTATGTATGAAAGTAGAGGACTGCCTATTGCTGGTTTTTTGTATTGGTGTTTCGCACAGACTGTACCCGTTGGCCTGGTCAGCTTATCCTCGTGTTATGTCACCTGACAAACACCATCATGCTTTGCTGGAAAGCAAAATTACCCAAATCACAAAGACATGGATCAAAGCACAAATTTAAAAAAAAAATTGTTGATTTAGTAATTACAGATCATAAAAAAAATAACTAATTTAGTGACTAATTTTTTATCAAGTACGCTAGAGGGAAGTTTTGATATACTCTCCAAAAAACTTGTAGTAGTGAAAAGTAGATAAATATAATACATAAGTGCACCATTCCCCTCAAATATTTACAACAGTTTTTGCGAGGCATTCTAAATTTATATATATATATATATATATCATCCAACGTATGCGAAGGAACTGTCAGTCGTGAAACTATTGATTTTTCCGTGGGTGTGCGAGACTAGTCCATGAAAATCGACGAAAGCTGACTTGCAGATTAATTTAAAGGTCTCCATTGCAGCGAAAATGATGTGTAAATTTTGTAATTGCAGGGCATTAAAAAAAAATGAGATGAATGCTCACAAATAATGTCGAGAGCAAGAGATTAAGTTATTATATTACAGTTATTCCAGGCATGTGGCAGAACTGGAACAAAGAGGATTCTGAACTGTTAACAACGCTGTCTTCAGATGACTGACAGTATTCCAAAGTACGTTATGTACTTATCTGTGCTTCAACAGTTTTGTATCACCATTAGTAACTTTTAGTTACAAAGCTGCATAAAAAAGGACCGTAGTGACATAGCCTAAAAAGTAATTTTCAGTAACTTTTAGTGACTTGCTCTGAGCCCTGCAAGTATTACATCCTTGCTATTTTCAATATGCCAATTTTATAAAAAAAAAAAAATACATTCATTTTGATTAAATATGGTACTAGAGATAATGCAATATTTTCACTTAACATACGTATTAGCTTGTGTTTCATAGCTGTGCACCAAATCATACATTTTTAGAACTGTATTTAGTAAGAAATATTTCTTTCCTGGGGAGATGTTCAGAATTCAAAATGTGGGGTGCAGTTTTGTGGTATATGGGTAAATACAGTATTCCTACTTACATCTGATATATTCCAAGATACTCGTATATGTTTGCTTATGTAAACTGAAAGAGAGAGATTTGGGCAGCACTAACGGCTGAGGTCTTCAGCGCTAATGGAGATGCAGCAGTGACTGAATGCAATCTTGGGAGTGTATAGTTATTACAGCTTTGGTTATATTGTGAATTTTCTGTTAGTTTGTGTTTTGTGCATAATATTGTTTGTTTACAAAATTTTGAAGCCCCACATTTATAATATATTTTTATATTACCTCTCAGAATTTTTTTGTTAAGAACATATTATAGTATTCAGTTTAGGCATACATAAATCTATGATACTGAAGTGTTTTCTCTTAACACCTTAATTAAGGCAGGTATGAAATTTTATTATGTGTAAGAACTGCAAGCTAAGGAGGTTTTGTATGACTGAACAATCTTTGATTGAGTTTTATTAACTTTAGTGATAATAATCTAAGATTTTCGGGTTTTAAGGAACCTACAATTAATTTTAAGTTAACAAGGACACACTCCTTCCGGCCTTCAGACTTAGCAGTTCATCGTAATATTAGGGACGGCTGATCAATTAGATTAATTTAAATGACTGCCCATCCTAACATAGTTTCCACGTGTGGGAGAGGCGTGGCAGTTTTGTAAAACCGTGCGGGCAAGAAAGAAGAGGCCCCAGACGCTAATTATCTTAGTTTTTTGGTGTTANATATCATCCAAAGTATGCGAAGGAACTGTCAGTCGTGAAACTATTGATTTTTCCGTGGGTGTGTGAGACTAGTCCATGAAAATCGACGAAAGCTGACTTGCAGATTAATTTAAAGGTCTCCATTGCAGCAAAAATGATGTGTAAATTTTGTAATTGCAGGGCATTAAAAAAAAATGAGATGGATGCTCACAAATAATTTCGTGAGCAAGAGATTAAGTTATTATATTACAGTTATTCCAGGCATGTGGCAGAACTTGAACAAAGAGGATTCTGAACTGTTTACAACGCTGTCTTCAGATGACTGACAGTATTCCAAAGTACGTTATGTACTTATCTGTGCTTCAACAGTTTTGTATCAACATTAGTAACTTTTAGTGACAAAGCTGCATAAAAAAGGACCGTAGTGACATAGCCTAAAAAAGTAACTTTTAGTGACTTGCTCTGAGCCCTGCAAATATTACATCCTTGCTATTTTCAAGATGCCAATTTTATAAAATAAAAAAAGACTTTCATTTTGATTAAATATGGTACTAGAGATAATGCAATATTTTCACTTAACATACGTATTAGCTTGTGCTTCACAGCTGGGCACCAAATCATACATTTTTAGAACTGTATTTAGTAAGAAATATTTTTTTCCTGGGGAGATGTTCAAAATTCAAAATGTGGGGTGCAGTTTCGTGGTATATGGGTAAATACAGTATTCCTGCTTACATCTGGTATTTTCCAAGATAAACTTGTATACATTTGCTGATGTAAACTGAAAGAGAGAGATTTGGGCAGCACTAACAGGTAAGGTCTTCAGCACTAATGGAGATGAAACAAAGTGGAGATGCAGCAGTGACTGAATGCAATCTTAGGAGTGTAAAGTTATTAAAGCTTTGGTTATATTGTGAATTTTCTGTTTGTTTATGTTTTGTGCATAATATTGTTTGTTTACAAAATTTTGAAGCCCCACATTTATAATATTTTTTTTTTATCACCTCTCAGAATCTTTTTGTAAAGAACATATTATAGTATTCAGTTTGGGCATACTTAAATCTATGATACTGAAGTGTTTTCTCTTAACACCTTAATTAAGGCAGGTACAAAATTTTTTTATGGGTAAGAACTGCAAGCCAAGGAGGTTTTGTATGACTAAACAATCTTTCATTAAGTTTTATTAACTTTAGTGATAATAATCTAAGATTTCCGGGTTTTAAGGAACCTGCAATTTGTTTTAAATTAACAAGGACACACTCCTTCCAGCCTTCAGACTTAGCAGTTCATCGTAATATTAGGGACGGCTGATCAATTAGATTAATTGAAATGACTGCCCATCCTAACATAGTTTCCACGTGTGGAAGAGGTGTGGCAGTTTTGTAAAACCGTGCGGGCAAGAAAGAAGAGGCCCCAGACGCTAATTATCTTAGTTTTTTGGTGTTANTGTGGCAGTTTTGTAAAACCGTGCGGGCAAGAAAGAAGAGGCCCCAGACGCTAATTATCTTAGTTTTTTGGTGTTACAATCACGCCGTCGTAGAAGTGTCACTGGGTGACGTTAACCAGCAATGCTGTCCAGATAAGTCCTTTGTACAACTGAAATGGTTTATCTTGAAATGGTATTATACCTCTAAGATCACAACAGAGGCATGAGATGGAGATCTGTGCTCCACGCTAGCTAGTTCCGGCAAATTTAGATTAAACAAATTAAGAGCTACTAATTATAAACAGTGCTCTATCATAATTTTATTCATTATTAAGTGTGTGAGAGAGGTGGTGTTTCACTTAACTTTTCACTTAATTCAGTTTCTTCAATCCTTAGTCAGCATCTGTTTTTTCCCCCCCAATTTAGTGTGTTTAATTTGGTAATTTGAAGCCTAATTCTTTTTTCTCTTCACACTAACTGCATTGCCTAATTAATTGCTATGTAATAAATCTAATATTGCAAGTGACATGACAGTGTCCTCGTTATTTGTAGTGTAATTATTCAATTTTATTGCTTGCTTGTGTTTNCTAATATTGCAAGTGACATGACAGTGTCCTCGTTATTTGTAGTGTAATTATTCAATTTTATTGCTTGCTTGTGTTTTATGTCAATGTGTTTTATCTATTGTATATTCTGTCGTGGTATGTCTCACGATCACGCTTATGTCGACAGTGATACACTGATAATGTTAGATTGGGTATGGTACATGACTTACCTGCTACACTTGTAGCCACTGAAATACTATATTAAGGTAATTAATTATACGGCACAATTTTCATAGTTGCCAGTTGACTATACTCATACTGACCTTTAAATCATACATTTCTGGCGCTCAACATTTCATTACAACTTTGTTTCAATGCTACACGCTAACTTACATTAGGTTTAATTTTCTCTCTTTCGCAATCATCATAATACTAGAAACAAAACGGACACTGATCAGAGTGTCAGAAGAACACACACATGGAGCATTGTTACTCCTGTCTAAAAAATAGGTTTTCACTCATGCCCTTTTCTTAATTTTTTCCCACATTACCTACAATTCCCTCATATTTTTTAAAACATTAAAAGTTGCAAATTTCCGTAAAAATGTGGTGTTGAGAGCTAAGTAGGATGGAGACGTGGTAAGAAGAAATTACTGAAAAATTATTGATCACTAGTTGAGTAGTGTGAAGGTAAATTGTGAGACAAAAAGAAACAAGAATAAATTAAGGAAAGTTACTATGTTTGGTTACTAGTTGCTGATACCTCATTAATTTCAGTTTCTATTTGGAATATGAAATTTATGCTATTTTTGCCAGCTTGTAGAATTTACAAGTCCATATGATTTTATTGTATGGCTATCTATTTACACTTTGTGGGTTTGATATACATTGTGATTATCTAAACTGGAAGTGAATGCGCGTTTGTTGTAAACACATGTTTTATTTTTTTCCAATTTTGAAAGTTAATAGACTGGCTTAAAATTTAAGTTAAAATATTAACTTCATGAGTAGTTCTTGAAATGCTTTTTTAATATCTGAATTAGCAGATTTTTAATTATGCTAATGCAAACATTCCCAACTATTATAGCAGAACAATGACTCCTCTTTCAGAAATAAATGCAGAGTTGGTTTAGTTTTGTTAATTTTTCAGTCTTGAATTAATTACCAATGGAAAATTCATATAATTCTGATAAATAGTAAATTGGACTGAGATTGTGTTTCATATTGTATCAAGCATTTGTAAGTCATGCAAGAATAACATATTTATTGTAAGATGTCTTTTCTTTTCCAGTTTATACACATTTGACACTAGGAAACTGAAACAGCCTATAAATGTGCACATGGATCACATATCTGCTGTCACAGATGTTGACTATTCTCCAACAGGAAAGGAGTTTGTTAGTGGAAGCTATGATAAGACAATCAGGATATACGAAGCCAACAAGGTAACATGTGAACAAAATATTGTTTGTTTAGTGGACATCACCTCTCCACCTTGAAGTTGTTTGAATTTGTTCGTAGCTACAGTCAAATCTCGACAAAACAACAGTGGTTCCTTTAATGCAAAAAAAAAATTTTTTGGGAATAGTAAAAATTTTGTAAAAAAAATTGAAAAATTGAAAGGAAACAGACAGAAAACTAAGTTTGTTACATTTATTTTGGTTGCTGAACATTGCAGGTCTCTTCTATACTACTGTACAACTCCAAAGAGAGAAAGATCTAAAAATAGACTACACTCATTAATACACAACTGTCCGCCCTTTCCATCAAGGTAGCCAATATTTACCCACACGCTTGCCACCCTGCCAGTTACTCAAAGTTTACTTTCCAGAGTTGCCTAACCCAGAGCCCGCCCATTTTGAGGTCGCATAATAATAATAATGATAACTAATGATCCTACTTTCCTGTACATGGGTGCAAATAAATTTTAGTAAAGTTCTTGGAAAGCTTTGATGGTAGGTAAGCATTGGAAGTCTCATTGACAGCAATATCATTAGAGATGAAAAACAAAAACATATGAAACAACACCAAGACAATTAAAATACACGAGTGACTTATTACCCAGGATTCAAATTCAGAAAAACCCTAAATAAAATGAAGCAAACTTGCAATTAACTGCATCACGGAGGTAGGATTCGGAGCATCAACTTCGGATGTAATCACTCTAATGTTTTGAATGATAGGGTTCACTGACCTGAAATATTTACTCGGCCATCATTTTGAAAATAAGTGTCTGAGCCACTAACACACATAGTTTACATGGCCTACCATAATGCTACTTGTGTGAAAAATTTGATGGAAGTCGGTTGATTGGTCTTTGAGATATGGCATAAAACCACCATTGTTCATGTGATGACCTTCATAAATGGAGGGCAGAAAGTTTATATATTAGCATATTCAATTATTGTCATAGACAAAATATACTAAGCTAAATTTTAATCTGTTATATAGGTTCATGGATATAGCACACAAAGCTAAAATGTTTGCATACACGTCATTCAGAAAATAAGAGACTTACATACTTAAAACATACAAATTAATATAGCCTACCACAGTACAAATTCTTTGCCAAATTTGAAAGAAATTGGTTAACGGTTTCCCAAGATACAGCATAAAAACTATATTATTTCACGTGGGGCTATCTTACAAAATGGCGGAGAAGTGAGGCTTTGCCTAGACAATTTTGATGGATACAACTGATTCTGTCTGCATGCAATTTAAGTTGAAATTTGTTTTGCAATTTTGTAGATAAAAAATTTGGAGCTAAAATGTTTATATGACCGCCATTTTGAAAATAATGTGTGTCTGACCCACTAAAAATTTATCAGTTTACATAGCCTGCCATAGTGCTAATGGTTTGCCAAGTTTGGTACATATCAGTTGTTTTTTCGGAGATCACATAATTTGAATTTGTCAAGTGATACAATTTTACAAAATGGCGAACAAAAGAGATTTTGTGTTTATAAATTTGATTGTTGTAATATATACAGCCATCATACAAAGTTTATTTGGAATTAATTACATGATTTTGATGATATAACATACAAAACTAAAATAACTATTTGGCCGCCATTTTGGATATAAGTGTCTGACTTACCTAAAACAAATAAGATTACATTTACCTATTGCAGTACTACTTGTTTGCCACATTTGGCAGGAATTGGATAATTGTTTCCCGAGATATGACATAAAAACTTCATTTATTCGTGTGACACTATCTTACAAAATGGAGGACAGATGAGGATCCGTGTAGACACATTTGATGCTCGTTATATATACTCCCAGCATACAAAGTTAAGTTGGAATTGACAAAATGTTTTGGGGAAGATATACCATACTATGCTAAAATATCTATATAGTACTCTTTTGAAAGTAAATGTCTGAAATACTTTAAACACATTTTTACATATCAACTGCGGCAGTACTGCTCGATTGCCAAATTTTGGTAGGAATCCGTCAATTGTTTCCCTAGAAATTATACAAAACCTTGATTAATTCATGCAGCGCTATCTTATTAAATGGCGGACAAGAGTTTTGTTTTTTGGCCTATTTGATGCTTGTAATAGATACTGTCTTCGTACAAAATTGGTTTGATTTTGGTTAAATGGTATGGTTAGTTATACCAAATAAACCTAAAATATTTGTATTGCCGCCATTTTGTAAATAAGTACCTAATAAAGTTTATGTACTCATATTTACTTGGCCTATCATAGTATTATTTACTTGCCAAATTTGAAGAAAATTGGTTGAGTAGTTTTTGAGATATAACATAAAAGCTAAATTTTTTTATGTGGCGCTATCTTCCAAAATGAGTGACCAACAATACTCAGCTCTGAATTTAGTGCTTACAACTTGCACTGTCTGCATACAAAATTTGGTTGAATGGTTTCCGAGATATGACATTTCGCCCTAAATTCTAAAATGATCGCCATTTTGAAAGTAAGTGCCCGGCATTTTCGAAAACTATAAGAGTCAGGTGTCCTTATGTATAGTGATTCAAGTTGCTGAAATTCGGTTGACACGTTCATAAATTGAAAAGAGGATTGGGGACACACCAGGGGGGCAAGTGATCTCATAAGCCTTTCTTTCCTTCGGAAAATAGGCTAAAAATACTGGACTGAACTGCAGAACGGAGAAATAGAGACTTTTTTTTCTTTGACAGAAATATGTAAAAGGACAAAAATTCAAGTACTCTTAGTCCAGTACCATACTACAACGGGCAACACATTTTTTGTGCGGTTGCACGATCGCGACGTTTTGCTGACCAAGGCCAGCTTCATCAGGCGGCGAGTTGTAGAAACTGTGAACACATAGGTTAATTATAAGTTCATATCCAAATTCATGTTTTTTTTCCCCCATATGTGAAGGTTATTAGTACAACAGGTGAGGCAATAACTTTGTACGGTATTGCTTGTATTGATGAGAAAAATCTTAGCAAAAAAATTTGCATGATGCAGCAAAAGGGGGATGGGAAATTACAATTATTTTCTTGCATCTGATAGATGTGGAGTGAGTCAATATTTACAGTCCAAGAGAACCTAAAATTTGTAGATATGAACTCATGTTACCATCAAAATTTGACATCTTTCATAAGACAGCAGACAGCATAGCTGTTTGGTTCTTCTTAAGACAATTATCACTTTAAATTGCATTTTGTTTTTATAGGGCAGTTGAAAATTTTGCTCCTAGAGAAATTACATTAAAAAATTACCAAAAAACGTGGAAAGCTTTAACTTTGCAGAAAGAATGAAATATGGTAAATATGTCACTGTTCGTACAGTTGCGATTAAACTCTGTAGGTAAACATTTTTGGCAATGTTTACCACATACTCGTATTTTCTATAAAATAAAATATTCTTAAGCTGGGATTCCACTGAAGCAACATTTTGACAACATGTATCATGCTGCTGACGGCAGTTGTCACTATGTGTAGCATGTGGCTTATTGCCAGTGGTAAAAAAAAAAGATGCAGCATGTTACATGTGTTGCAGTACATAGAATGCGCTCCTCATGGAAACGTGTAACAAACCACAAACACTATTCCACTGAAGCAACAGTTTCCTGGCTGACTGTGACAAAGAAGGATGTCTTTGCAGACTATTGGGGCAGCAGCTCACAGTGTGATTCAGCATGGTCGCAGGAGGAAATAACCCCGGTGGTGGAGGCGAGAAATACTCATTTCGCCACTTCAGGGACAGAGAGAATTATTTGACAAGTTGTGTGCTGACAACAAAGCAAACTTCAGATATTTTGTGAGAATGAGCCAGGAAGGTGGTGTAGTGGTTAGACTACTCACCTCCCACCAAGGCGAACCTGGTTTGATTCCTGGCGGGGTTGCCTCCGGATTTTCGCATTTGGGAATTTGCTGGATGATGTCGCTGGTTGGCGGGTTTTCTCGGGGATCTCCTATTTCCCCCTCCCTTACATTCCAGCGCTGCTCCATATTCACTTAGCCATCAGCTCTCAAGACCTTGATGTAAAGAGTGGTCCAAATCTCTTCACTCACGCACTAACTTCTGTGAGCATTACCACTAAAAGTGTAACTATTGCTCACCCTCCGATTTCTAGCTAGTGGTGACAACTACGTTTTTCTGATGTAGTTGTTTTGAGTTTCTGAACCCAGACCATAATAAACTGTAGAGGGAATACATTTGTGCTGCACAGTATACTTCATTTCATATAAGTTGGCCAGATTCTGACATTCAGTGATTGGCAACTTGACGTATTTGAGACAAACAAATTGCCATTTACAAAATCCTGTATCAGCTGATGCACGAACGAACAAAAGTTAATATTATGTTGGCTATTCTGAGTGCACTGCCGACGCACATTAGAGCAGCCGAAAATACGTGATAAGAAAGAGTACCTAGGTTAATTAATACATTTAATTTTTCGTGGTCATAAAACAACGGTTTTTAGTTTTAGAAACTAAACTTTGTGCTACAGTAGAAATGTATAGGTGTTCAAAATGAAAGGCACATTAAAACGATCCGTATCCAAATACAACACAATTTCAAATCCTTTTTTCACGTTAGGGTGCCAGGAGGGAACGAACATCCCTCCTGTCTTCGTAACTTAGTCTTGCGATGCAAGTTTTGAGACATTAATAAACGGTAAACCACTGTGGCGCTGGTCTGTACTTGTATATTCATCTCTGAACGGTTTGTACTCTGCATACTGGACATTCGTATGTGAACTGTGTCATTCAAATGATAAATAAAGTATGGAACAAAATACTCTGGAACTTTATTTCTTTCTTAAGTAACTAGCGTTCAATTAACTGAGTCTC
>NQII01006022.1:0-12305 GCA_002778355.1 Clitarchus hookeri | reverse complement strand
AGGAAATAAAGTCAGGAAATTGTAGGGAGGTAATATCGGACTTATTTGTTATTCAAAATGGAATCCTATTTAGGAGGAAAGTAATAGGGGAAGAGCAATGGGNAATTGAACCAGGAAATAGGTAGAGATGCAAAATATGCTAAAGTGTTGGAGGAAATAAAGTCAGGAAATTGTAGGGATGTAATATCGGATTTATTTGTTATTCAAAATGGAATCCTCTTTAGGAGAAAAGAAATAGGGGAAGAGCAATGGGTGTTGTGTATTCCTGATAATTTGGCAGATGAGATATGTGTAAAGGCACATGTAGAATGTGGCCATTTTGGAATTGCTAAAACAGTTAAATTTATTCAAGAATTTTGTTGGGTAAGGAATATTTATCGTCGAGTAGCTAAGAGTATCAAAGGATGTCTCTTGTGTGCTCAAACAAAGATACCAAACCTTAAGAGTTATGGGACTATGCAACATGTCTTAGCTAAAGAACCGTTTGAGGTAGTGACAGTAGACTTGTTTGGACCAATGCCAGCTGGGCACCAGGGTATGAAATATTTACTGGTAGTGTTAGATGTTTTTTCAAAATTTGTANCAGGTAGTTTTAGATGTTTTTTCAAAATTTGTAAAATTGTACCCATTAAGGCAAGCGTCTGCTAAGGCAGTTTTACCCAAAGAATTACTGATAAGTATGTACTAGAGGTAGGAATGCCCAAGAAGGTAATATCGGATAATGGAACACAGTTTAGGAGTAGGAAATGGAGAGTAGCACTAGAGAATCTGTTAGGAATACAGGTAGGATATACCTCGGTGTACCATCCTTCAGCAAACTCCACCGAGAGAGTAATGAGGGAATTGGGGAGGCTGTTTAGAGTGTTCTGCCACGAGAACCATAGCTCATGGGTAGGAAAGGTAGCAGAAATAGAGCACCTTTTGAATAACGTGCACCACGACAACACAGGGTATACACCTGTAGAGTTAATTAAAGCACAGCAGCCAGAATCACAGCTAACTAAAGTGGTGAAATTTCCACCGCAAGTGCACACCGATCTAGCAGTCAAGTTTCAAAGAGTAAACAAAAAGTTAGTATTGAAGACTGCAAAGAGAAAAGAAAGGAATGATAGGAAAAATAACCCCTTTGTGTTAAAAAAAAAAGGGCATAAGGTGTTAATACAAAATAAAACTCTATCATCTTCAGAGCGCAAGGAATTTCACAAATTCTTTTTACTGTATGAAGGACCATATGTGATAGAAGAGAAAGTAGGCCATGACGTATACCAGATTCATGGAGTTAATTATCACATTTCCCTTCTCCGGCCTTGGGAGAGGCAATAGAGAATAAGGATAGGAACAGAGTTCAGATTGCTTACTTGTGCATGGTTATTTGGTAAGGATTAATAATTGTGAGACAGTGTGTTACTGTCAATATGTTTTAAAAAGGAATTGTACAATAAATTTACGTGTAATGATGGTTAAAACTAGTATTTTATAGAGTGTTAAGGAACNTCAATAAATTTACAGTGTAATTATGGTTAAATTCATATTTTCTAATTCTAATGCCAGAAAGAAGCAAATGTGTGTTAAGGAACTAATAGGCAAAGGGATAGAGAATATATAATATACAATATTGTAACTATCATTACATTGTGTTGGGTAAGTGTAGTAAATGAACAACACTAAGCACTGTACAAAAGGACACCATGTGAAGTGCATACAGTGTCGTGGGAATTGTGAATTTTAGGTATGACTGATAACGCTCTTTGAAGACAATTTTTGTGCTACTGATTGAGGTTATTACTATGTAGTGGATTGTCATAATATTTTGTAAGGATAATTAGCAATACAGGTGGTAAATAGTGTGCTATTTTGCATTGCACTTTTTTAATGTATAGTATGTTTTGTCTTGAAAAGTAATGCACAGTTTTTTAAAATTATTAAGAAGTTACTTATTCAGTAAAAACAAAAAATACTTCTGAATTTGTTGATGAGTATTGTATTTGAAATAGTGATTGTGTTATTTGTAAAGGCTTTGCATTGCCATGGGTGAAACTTTTAATTTATCAGCATATCGAGTAATGTGCACATATATATGCCAGTTTTAAATTATGAAAGCACATTTGTGAATTTTCTAAATATGCACAGTGTTATGAAAGAACTTTGTGAATTTTCTTTAAAGATAAGTAGTGTTTTGTTTCAAAATATGTATTACAGTTAATACTATAATATTTTGCTACAATGTTGTCTAATTTAATTACTTTCACTTTCAATTGAAGATAAGGCAATTGGTAAGTCCTTAAGAAAAACATTTGTAGAAATTGCAAATTAATGGAATGAAAATGTTTAAATATTATAATTACTTTAAAGTGTATCAGTGAAGGTTTTGTTACCTTTGCAGTTATGTAATGGAAGCTCAAACTGTTATGGGCTATGGTGTAATTGTAACTAATGTGATATAATTAATGCAGAGTACCGAACCAGAAATGCTTTATGACGGTTTATAAATTTTATTTTCAAGTGAAAACTGTGGTAATGTAAAGAAACAGATAATTAATGTGAGTTTGTAAATCATAGTTGACAATAGGAATTATTAGGAGGATTAATTAAGGAATCGTTAAATGGTTCTTAACTTTCCAAAGGTTGAAGTGGTTGAGGTGTTGTAGAGTATTGAGCCTTAAGAATATTTGCATAAGTAGTAGGAGATGTTGCTGCAGTTTATGGTGTCCTGGGATCAGTGGCACAAAGTGGAAGTGGATTTGGTTTGGGACAGGTCTGGGGCCCATTGTTTTTTGTCAGCACTGGCCTAGTGAGAGGCAGTAGCAGTGACTTTTTTATAGTTTTGGGCAGACCTGGGTCCCCTTTTGGAGAAGTGGTGTGCTGATCCCAGCGAGAGACCAAAGGGCAGCAACCCAAAATGAAGAATCGATGGCATAGGTAGGAAATACACCCTCAACCACACAAATTGTAACAACCAGTAACTGATTGAAACCAGTGAGGTGTAATTTTTTTGCAGCATCCTTGTCAATAGCTTGACACTCTTCAACAGTGAAGTAAATAATTTTTTTGTCAAGAATTAAGTAAGTAAATATTGTTGTGATGAATTGAATACCATGTTATATATAAAGTGTTTTCAAGGAACAGAGGCACAGTGGTTTACAGAACAGCATCATACAAGATAGGTTTCGCTTTGGGAAAGATTTCTTCCAAATCTATCCCAAACCGAGGGGGGTAATGTAATGACGCAATATTCGTAATTTTTTGGGACTTGGGTGTAAAATTCTTTTGGGTGTATGAAGCTTTGGAAAGCTTGGTAATATTTTTATCGGGTTCAAGTTTAAAGCCGTGGTGGCTCAGTTCCCGTGATAATTTATCCGGCAGACGTGTACGTTTGTAGATTATCGGGACGATGTTTGCCGTGTTACGATTTATCAGGAGTCCGGTTGTGTTTCGTTTCGAACTTTGGTTTTTTGGGGAAGTGTCAGCATTAATTAGATTAGTTCGTTTCTGTGGATCAGGCAACGTCGACAAGTTTTAGTTCCTTCGGCGCAGTTTTAATGCGTCAACAAATTTTTGTTGGACTAGAGGTTAGTTTCTGTTGACGGCGCAGCAGTCGATAACGTGTTGAGAGCGGGACACGTGCAGTTTTAGATGACGCTGCTGGCAGATGCGGGATGCCGGGCGCTTATCTTAGGAGAAGGGGGCGATAGGCCTGCACATAAATACTAGTGGCGTCTATCGCCTCAAGGAGAAAAAGTAACCACCGTCGAAGAAGACGCATCGGGCGTGAGAAGACGCATCAGGCATGAAGTATTTCACCCACACCGGCAAGCACCCGCGACCGTTAATTCTTTTCACATCATTTCTTTTCAACTTAACCTAAAGTCTATCAACTTATTTCCGCCGGTGTGGGGGGTCGTTAGGGTGCCAGGAGGGAACGAACATCCCTCCTGCCTTCGTAACTTAGTCTTGCGATGCAAGTTTTGAGACATTAATAAACGGTAAACCACTGTGGCGCTGGTCTGTACTTGTATATTCATCTCTGAACGGTTCGTACTCTGCATACTGGACATTCGTATGTGAACTGTGTCATTCAAATGATAAATAAAGTATAGAACAAAATACTCTGGAACTTTATTTCTTTCTTAAGTAACTAGCGTTCAATTAACTGAGTCTCGTGTTTCTACCTTCTGATCTAGTCGAGGGCAAGCCGTGGCAACGTAAACAGTCGACAGTAACAAGTGCCGAACGTTACAAGATGGCGTCCACTTGCGAGGCTGTAATATTCTAAATAATAGCTTAAAGAGGGCACGGGCGGAACTTTACAACTTGCGTGATATTAATTCCAAAAGCAGACAGAAATATTGCATAATATTGTTTAATTATTTTTTCTAATAATTTGACAAAATATATTTTAAATTCGTGTTGTTCCAAGCCAGTAATAGAAGAACAGTTCACTTTAAAAAGACGCCATCTATTGAGCAAAATAATAGGCTCAGACTTCGCTCCAGACAGGATGTGCACGTTTCCTATTGGATTTTTTCTGAAGCATTACCAGTCACAAAAAAAAAGTGTTCCGCGTGTGACATACATAAATTTACGAACAGATACCTAGTTTTATTTTTCGCGAGCTCTGCATAATTTTTAAAGTAACTTATATTTCGTGTACAGTGATTTTGAGTATTTTTAATTTATATTCGGCAGGTAATCGTTTGTCTACATAAATTATATGCCATATTGTTCTCCCAAAAACCCATTTCCTTGTTTCCGAAGAAAGTGGCACACGCGTGAATAGTCTTTAAGCAATTCTAACGTTATTCCATGTCACATATTTCCAACTCTAATATATTAGCTATAAGGTCCAAAGTGTGATAATAGCTACAACTTCCGTCTCGCAAATGTTATCCCAAATACACTGTCTGACAAATGAAAAAAGAGTTAGTAAATATAAAATTTTTTGCAAGGTTTTATATTTTTACTTTTATAATCTACTAATTTTTTTTAGACAGATGTCAGTCTTAAATATCTTAAAATTTGTTTAGCATTACATTTTTTTGCAGTTACTAAATTTTAAATTAATTATTTATATTAAAATTTTTGCCCTTTAACATAACAATTTACTGATTAATGATTTATGTACACATTACTATTACTACATTCGCAGCTACGTATTTCTGAGTAGCAAGTTTGCTTAAAACGTCCCACGAACAGTACATTGACAAGGGGATCGGCTGATCATGACAGCATGAAAATAAACAACATCATTGCCATGTGACCAATCAGCTTATGGCGGAAGGATCGTAGTTAGATGTAAACAGTGGCGCTAATTTCGCAGGCCTGTCAGAATCTGGCCTACTTACATGGTACAGAGTATAACTAGTTCTCGAGCCCCGACACTGTACTCCATTCTATGATTCTATGCACAAAATCCTGGCTAGCACATCCGTTTACATAAATATGTACATATATAATCAAATAAATAATAATAAACACCAGAGTGGTGTAGACGAGTACAAATGGAGCATATTTCATCAGGGAACAAATTGTCTTACGTTCATAGCTAACCTGTTAATGGCAGTGGCAATGTGCAGGGGTGGGTATTCAACCACAATAATTAGGCAAGAGACTGTGCAATGAAATGACAATTTATGTACACATTTGGGCAGAAAGCATGGTGTTGCGAGTCTGTTTAAATTGTCGGCCACCACTGGCCATACAGGCAGTGCAGCGCTGAAGCATGTTACGATGCATGTGTGCAAAGGTTTCTGGCGTGACGCTGATGTTGTCAACTGCTCTCGGTGTCCACGTAATGAGTTCATCCGTCGTGCCAAGTGGTGTGGCATACACAATCAATTTGATGTAGCCCTACAGTCACATATCAGGTGAGTGCGGGGGCCAAGGTATGGGGACTCTCCTTCCTATCCACAAGTTCGGGAAGTGCACGTCTTGGTGCTGGCGAACCGCAATGGAAAAATGAGGCGAGGCTCCATCCTGCTGAAATCACATTGCATCACGAGCATCTAAAGGAACATCCTCCAAGTATTCTGGTAACAAGTCCTGCTAGAACTGGAGATACGTAGCACCGTTGAGACTGAGACTTGTGGTATTGAGCTGTGTTATCGGGCAGAGCTGCACTCGTGCTGGTTAATATGCCAAGTACACAAAGATGCATACCCCTGCACATTGCCACTACCTTTAGTGGGTTAACAATGGATGTTGGATAATTTGTTCCTTGATTGGATATGCTCCGTTTGTACTCGTCAACCTCACTCTGGCGTTTATCATCATTTTGACTATATCCTATATGCTTTGAAAGTGTATTATGCTGCATCTAACGTAATGTTAATGTAGCAAAGAAATATTTGATTTACAAAGAATAACTTTTTTTGCACAAAACCACCAGATCTCTTATAAAACTAAATGTTAATACATTGTGTCCCTGTTTGGTAGTATAATTTTGACAGTATTGCTGGCAAATTGTATGTCAGTGTTGGGACACGTGCAGAAGATGAAAATCGATATACCTTATCTTTAGTCTAGGTTACAAGTAAATTGCTAAGTTACCCAAAATATATTTAAAAAAAGGACAGGAATTATAGTATTCACAGTCTAGTACTTGTCAACAGGTACGCACACATAGAAGGAAGACACAATTTTCACTTGGCTACGCGATCGCTACGTTTTGCTGGCTGGGCCAGCTTCATCAGGTGGCGAGTTGTAGGACAGTGTAATATGGTGAAAGGTGTAACTCAACACTTTTTTGTACAGTGCTACTAAGTATTGCATTGCTTTTTGTTTACTGTTCTTTATTTTATTGATTTAGACGTACAGCAAAGGTTTCTGCTGTACTGTACATATGTATGTATTTTCTAAGTTTTATTATGTTTTTTGTACAATGAAACATAGTTTTTATATCGTGTTTTCACCTCATTTTCAGTGTTTTTTCGAGTTATCCGCAGTTTTTGCTATCCGCGGTGCCCTTGCCACCCAATTCCGCGGATAATCGGGGCTGTACTGTAGTTGTATTCACGCCCCAAGTGCAGTTGAAATTATAAGTGTGTGATTTTGAAATGGTTTTAGGGACACTCGAGAGACATTTACCACACAAAACGCATGCAGCGAATCACGTGCGTGATGTGGTCTCTGGACAACAAGTATGTTCTCAGCGGCTCGGATGAGATGAACATCCGCCTGTGGAAGGCTCGGGCGTCTGAGAAGCTGGGTGTGGTGAGTCATATTCAGCTGCAGTTGATTTAAACATTACTTTTTTAATGATTTATTAAAACCAACACAATTTTTGTCAGCTATCAACTGTTATTATGGTGTTTGTAGAGACATGTACAAAATTATGGGCAGTGGTGGTTTAGATGGTAGGTCAGCTGCAAAGGATGGAGCTGGCTGGCTTAATCGATCGTTCAGTGAGTGGGGAAAGGCAACGTTATTACTTGAAGCAAATGTTAAGAAATTGTTTGGTCTTCCCTGGCTGTGGTCACGTGTGTTGAGTACTATTTACATTTTGGAAACAGCTACTTACGTCACTCATATTATGGTGTTAAGTGGTTCAAATTCCACTACAATCAAGATGTTCTACGCATGTCGCCTTTTCATTAATTGTGCAATAAAAGTCCAAAAGTTAACTTGCCTTTTTTTCCCCTCTTGTACATGTTGGCAGTTGAGACCCCGAGAAAAGCTGGCTTTTAACTACAATGAAGCACTGAAGGAAAAATTTGCAAGCCATCCCCAGATTCGACGAATAGCACGGCACAGGCAGGTGCCAAAGATGATTTACAATGCACAGAAGGAGCTCCGTACCATCAAACAAAAGAAGAAGAGAAAGTATGTATTCATTAGCTTACCCGCTGTTAAGTTTATACATTTATGTAGCAAACAGTTATTTTGACCGGATTCTGTGTTTGCCTCGTACATGTACTTTTGAAAATAATATTTCTGGTTACAGTTCAATTTCAGACAGTGTAAGTTGTAAGAATGTTTGTTTTTTCTCCATTTTATATTTCTGTACAGTCAGGACCCACTTTTACAAGTACCCAATTTAACGAGAGTAGTGATTTTACTAAGCCATTCTCTGAAACTGTCAGAAAATCGCAAATGTTGACAAAAATTTTTTGCCAAAAATATAAGAAATAGCAGTGGAAAATGATTAAAAATAGGTTTGCTAGTCTGCAGTGTTAAAATATATGGGTTGTAGTGTCACTACTCTTAATTTATATGTCAATATAAAGTGGGAAAAAAAGTAAAAACTAAGAATGTCGATGTCAATCGTAATCCATATGTATTCTTCTAGGTTATAATTTCATTCTAAAGACATCTAGTATTAAAACAAATTTACGTGTTTTCCAATAAATATGCTGATATTCATACGAGAAGCAATTGAAAATGAAATTTGTGCTTGATGAAAATTATGCTGCCCTCAGCTTGAACTTGGTATTTGGTATTGTGTGAGATGTAACTTTCTTGAGTATTATTATATTTTGTTAACGTCTAAGTATTAAAATAAATGTATATATTGGTAATAAAATTGCTGATTTTCTTACTAGAAGCACCTGAGAATGAAATTTGCACTTCCAGAAAATTACGGTGTGCCCTGTTTAAACTTAATTCTTGGATTTAACAAGTGGTTGTACATAACTTTCTTGGGTATTATTTATATGTTTCCAGTAAAACCACTGATTTCCCCACCAAAAAGAACTGAATATTGACTTTGCCCCTGCTAAAAGTGACTTGAGTGCTTGGTGTTTACATTTTTTGAGTCACAGTAATGTCGTATATACCATTCTGTGTTCAGTGGTGGCTCAAGGAAGAATTTCAAAGGAGGGCACAAAGTTAAAAATTAATACAATACTTAATTGAAGATGCAACAAACTAACAAACTTCTAAACACACCGGGTTTTCAATTTTAGTAGTTTCATCATGATCTCCAAGACTCGACTAAAAAAATCCACGAAAGTATTGCATTCTTTTATTGTAGAAATTATGTATCTATTATTTCTACAAGTTCGTTGTGTTTTTTAACTGACCTTCCGTTTACTTCATCTAACTGATTTCGTATATCTAACTGCCTCAGCATTACCATTCATTTTCGTTTCATTTTGCAAATGCAGTTTGTTCCCTAAATGTTTTTTTTATCTTTTCATCGAAATGTTTTAGGCAGACAACACCTGTAGTTGATCACGTATCGCCAGAACCAAAAAGAATACAATAACAATAAAACTCTGTTTTATCATCGTATACTGCTAATCCAATGGCTTATGGATTTTTTTTATTTACTCAAATTGCATGTATAATTTCTTTTTTGGGTGCGACAGGTTCGTGTTAGAATAAGTTGTAGTCCCGGAAGGCCAAGATTTTTAATTTAATGCCTGTCGTGATACACAAACTGCTTCCCAAAATATTTCATTCTGTTCACTTTGTTTTTTGAATGAATACAGCATATTACATGTAAGTTCAGTAAAGGCCTGTCTACTATTGCGCTATCCCAACCTCTCTTAGGATATGGATACGCTGATTGGTGCACCTGATCCTCTTGACATCATGGTGCTGTCCCAACCTTCCATGTCCCAAGTCAACCTCAAGTCAAAGCATTCAGAAAACTGAGCATTTGTCCCAAGTTGTGTGCTAAGATGATAGAAAAATAAGAGTACAGATACTTTCGCGTGAATGTTCATGTTGTAAATGTTTATCAATGGATGTGCAAGGTGGATTTTCTTGAGACGAACATGATTAAATGCTAATTAGTGCAGTCTGCGTTCGGTTTGAGCTATTTAATATAATGGATGAACATTAAAAAAAATGTAAAGTTTTAAAGGAAATTCTTGGATGTAATTTGCTGATTTTATTTAAAAAAAAACAGTTAGGGCCTATATCATAAAAATAAATAAATATTCAATTACACATATCGCAAACATTTTTAAATCAAAAGTTCAGCAATATAAAAATCATTATGTAACAACAAATAATGTGCTGAATTTTCTTTGATCTAATGTCATATTGTGAAAGCTCACTTTTTGGCAATGGATTTGCAGACCTTATTGGGACTGCGGGAATGTGACGTCACTTGGCGTAAGATTCGGACACATCCGCGTCCACAGGTGCAGCCGATTGTAGACAGGCCCTAACGCAGCATCAAAACTATGATATTATGCACTGTTATTTTCAAAATATTCACAAATTCCCAAGCCTTGAATATCTGGAAGATAATACTGCAACAGTAACTGTTGTAGAGCTGCAGGAAAAAAAATCCAGAATTAAGAAAGAGGCATGTAGAGAGTTGCAATTAATTGATATAAAAATTTATTCTTTGACATAAAAAGGGATGTTATAGCTGTGCTTAAAATTTGCATGTTATGTAAAGTTGTGGAGTGAATTAGAGGTGTAGAAAGTACTATGTAACATAGAATTTTTTTTGTTTCTGGTTATTTAAATAATGTTTTCCATAATGTTGTACTAAGTTATGTTGTGGAGTGAGATCAATGAAAAATGTATGTGTATACTTCTCAGGCTACTGTTAAAATATTTGTGACTTTTGGAGGATCGCAAGTTGTAACTACGTTGGTGTTACTTATAGCACAAATTGTATTTTCATATACAGTATTTAATAGATTTGTCACTTTTATATGTGGTGCAAAAAAAATGTTGCTGTGATTGAATCTTAGCTGATTTTAGTTTAGTTTTTGTTGATGTATAGGTTGGTCAGAGAAAAGTGATAAGTTACGTGGAAAAGTCAGGGAATTTTTTCTGTTGGTTTTGCTAGCCACTCTGAAAATGCCAGCTTAATATTTATTGTTTTAAGTCTCAACTGCAGTATTTGTCTAGTGTCAGTGACTGCTTTCTTCTCTCTTTGCAGGGAAGGAAACGTCCGTGCCCACTCGAAGCCTGGCTCTGTTCCGTACGTCCCAGAACGTAAAAAGCATGTTGTTGCTGAACATGAATAAAAATGTCGAAATTTATATTTTCCAGCCTGTACAGTTTTGTATGTTTGGAATTGTAAAGAAAATGTGTGATGCTGAAAAGCTGGTGTTTAATTTGAATAACCCTTTATGCTAGTTTTTACATCAAAATTCATTTAACTAATGTCTGATGGCCAGTTGCACATCAGCATGAAATATAGGTTTCAATTTGCTGTGTACTGTCATTTTGGAGTAGAGTTCAGGCATCATACGCAGCATTGTCAGACAAGTGGATTCCTTAGAAATAGCCACCCATCTTCTGAATGAGATTGGTCTTAAAATTAATATAAAAAATCATTGAATTTTCATACGAAAAATCAAAATTAAAATACATTCTGACCCAATTTTAAGAGTATCGGATTTAACGAGGCAGCGATTTTACAAGGTCATTCTCAGGAACCGTCAAAAAATTGCAAAAATGGATGAAAAAGTAAAAAAATCTTAGGAAAAAAAAAATGCAATGTAAACAGATTAAAAATGTGTTTGCCAGTCCACAGTGACAAAATATATGGGTTTTAACATTGCTACTCTTAATTTGTACACAGAAATATGAAAAACAAAAAAACTAGAAAATCCGTGAAAAAATGTGGCTGTGGCGTTTTGAAACGAGCGCACCGCACGGTGCCTGAAGGTTAGCCTGTCATGTGCTGCGCCACATGTGACATCACAAAGGGATTCTGTTCACCAACCCTCTCCCACTCACCTCTATTGTCTCACCTGCTTATCGTATATTTCTCCATATTTTACGCAATTTTTATACCATATTTTAAGTTAAAAGTTCGAGGTGCGTAAATATGTGTGGGCATCGGAAAAATAATTTTTTAAGTGAGGTTATAACTTTAATAAAATTAAAATAATGCACCCAAAAAAAATTTGCAACATAATTTAGTAAACATTTTGACATTAACAAACGCTACAACTATGTAATATATGATGCTGAGATCGTGACTTAACCGTTCACACACCACCATGCAGTGATTGAAAATGCANCATGCAGTGATTGAAAATGCAGGCTGCTGCAAACTTGCATTACCGTGCCTGGCTAGGCAGCTGCTGCCACGTATTCTCACGTCCCACTTTCCACCCTTCCCGGCAAAACAGTGATTGTTTGTATTCTCACAACTTGTGCACTTTAGCAACACATAATTTAAAGAACACTGATGAAAATATGCAATTAAAAAGTTGAAATGGAATTTAATAAAAATAGAAGGGGGGAAAAAAAAAACAAGAATTAAAAACAGAAACGTAGAGTAAATCATTTTGAAATAACATGAAAAATAAATCATTATTGGTGTTTTAAAAGAATAAATCTGATAATCCATCCTCCATTGGCCTTGAACTGGTCCACGGTGATATTAG
>NQII01006021.1:71785-138569 GCA_002778355.1 Clitarchus hookeri | reverse complement strand
TTTTTTCCGTGTCTATGATGGAACGGTCAATATTTTGGACACTTGCGGTCTGTTAGGTCAAGATCAGCTTGAAATAAATTACTTCGTTAAGCCATGGATTCATGACGCAGNTTGGACACTTGCGGTCTGTTAGGTCAAGATCAGCTTGAAATAAATTACTTCGTTAAGCCATGGATTCATGACGCAGCAAAGAATTTTTAGCGTAGTTTAAACGCAAACGTTACTTCCAAAGGTATCACGCCAGGGCCATATGTTTTAGAGCGTTATTTTTGAAGTACTTTTTTATAACGTGACCACTTCCATGCGGGGAGAGGGCACTGCTTACACGCTGAATCACGCACGCACGCACTTACGCACACACACACGCACGCACACTAACACACACACACACACGTCCGTGTTATAATCCGCAACCTCGCATTCGAAATGCATTTCAGCTACCTCAACCACGAATCTGGCATTTCCAAGGTGTCTGGCGGTCCGATACATGGACTAAAGATACGGGACTCTCACCTACTGCGCATGTCACCACCACCACTGGTACAGAAATTTCCCACAGCAATGTCTAAATCACGTGTTCAATTAGTGACGTAGTCGTTTTGCTCACTTTTGTTTTTTTCTGCATAACTCATTCTTTTATGTAACACCCAGAAGGATTGATAGTATAAGGTTTTTCACGGTTAATCGAGCACTTTTGAAAACCCTGGTTTAGATATACATTTTTTCATTCCAACTGTGTATCCTTCCGCTATAAGTAAGATTTACATTATTATGCACCACCTCACTTGATTCATGCGTCATCCAAGTGATACACTATTTTTTAAAGTAAATTACATAATTAATAATTTTCAAATTCGTGAACTTGTGTGTATAAAACAAAAAAAAACTGATTGCAGCCACAAATCAACGTATTACACTCCCAATACGTCAACTTTATAACTATTTTTTATTAATTCGCTGTGGAGCCTGCAGTAGCCTATATGTAGTTATTTTTAAAGGTTGGATTCAAAATCGCCTCACTTCGCCGTTAACATCATCTCAAAAAACATACTTATATACACAGAATGCTAACCTTAGGACAAGCCAAGCGAGTTAAAAAGTTCTAGTAGAACAAAAATAAAGAATAAAATATTCACAATTTAAGCGTTCGGACCTGCAAGATAGTTACTGCGCAGTTTCCATGCGCTCTTTACCCCACGTTCCCTCCACGACGTGGCATGACTCGCTCAACAATATCGACCCAGACGAGAAGACGGCGGCTCCGCCTGAGCTCCGCCGATCCCCCCAATCAATATCGACCTCATCAGCGCCGAACAAATGGAACAATCCTGCCGGGCAAACGTAATCCCACAAATCACTATATCGACAGCTGGCTGCCCTTATCCCCTCCCGAGTATCGACACGCGCCGGGTCTTTGCCCCGCGGCGCACCAAGAGAAGAGGGAGGAATTTATGGCACGGCGGGGTGTTTAGCGCGCGGGCCGTATTAATTATGTTGTCCCTCTGCCTGGAGTGCCGCCAAAAAAGATCCTCGCGCGGAGATAGNATATCACAAGTGAAGGGGTCATTTGCAAAATCAATGCATACCAAACTAGAGAAAGTGACTTCAGAATTGTCAAAATTCGCCATTAAGAACCAATGACCTATTATCTCGCAGGCTTGGATTGAACTGAACTCCAAGGTTAGTTTTATGATCATGAGGTGTAGCTTACAAAATTCTCCAACATTTTTATGGTTGAAAAAGTTTTCCATCGATCAGGTAATAGCATTTTCGTAAAATGATTGGGTTTCGATTCTCATTACAACAGCCTGATAAAACATTATCTGCTTACCGATGGGTAATTGGACACCGCATTACAAGAGAGAAAGATGAGTATGCCTGTGTCACCAANAAACATTATCTGCTTACCGATGGGTAATTGGACACCGCATTACAAGAGAGAAAGATGAGTATGCCTGTGTCACCAACACATGAATTTTTCAAGTATAAATAAATTCATTATTACAGATATATGTACTTGTGTTGTGTAATTTATTCGTACTCTGTATTTCCATCATTACCTCATGCTGCCATCGTGCCTCCCTCTGTGTTATATGACCACGCCTGCATTTATTTCCAGTCTGGTAATGCAGTGGACTGGTTCTGTGCATGGACGAATATTAATAATGGCCTCACACCTGTGATTATTTCTGGCTGGGCACACAGTGCATTCTCACAGATTGGGCACTTGTTACAATTCCAGGAGGTCTGATGAACACAGCTGATAATGACCACCTTCTGCTCCTCNTCTCACAGATTGGGCACTTGTTACAATTCCAGGAGGTCTGATGAACACAGCTGATAATGACCACCTTCTGCTCCTCCTTGGTTGCCATAGCGGGGTCGCGGTTGTTAATGACTTATGGGGAGATTTGAGATTGGGTCGTATTTCTGACTTGTACTACTGTGCAGTGCATGCTAATGTGTTCTCAAGGGCGCTGCTTCTTATTAATGCTGATTCTCCCAACATGCACGCATTCTTTCTGTAAGTCATCATTCCTGAAGGTCTGCGACCACGGTTTCGTGAACGGTCTCCCAGGAGATGTGGTTTGGAGTGTATTTATTACTTGTATTATGGCAACGGCATGCCCTTCGTTAATGATCTCGGAGACTGGCTGAGGCCACCAACCGTTCTCACGAGCATTGTTTAACATTCAGTGTCGCGTGTTACTTAAAATTCATGGGGGCTAGAGTCGGTAGTCAACCTTCAGGCATGTGTGGACGGCTGTCCACCGACANGCGTGTTACTTAAAATTCATGGGGGCTAGAGTCGGTAGTCAACCTTCAGGCATGTGTGGACGGCTGTCCACCGACACCATTATTTTTAATTAATTACTACAACAACATTGCTTGTCGCCCGTTCTCACTGGGACATTATTTTTGGCAGCAACAGTTGATGGTCGTCAGCCATGCGGTGCATGCTGGTGCTTAATATTCATGTTGACATGCATGCTGGACGGCGGCGACGGCCCATCGATGGCATAGAGCATTCTTAATTGGCTCTGGGTTGGATGGGTCGTGGACGGTACCGGCCATTTCTCTCACGACCGATTGGTGCTGAAAAGGAAGGTCGAGTCTCTTTTCGGCTAGTTGTTACAGGGGAAATTGTTTCCTGCGTGCGTGCAACGCGCCAACTATGCTCCGTAAAATGCAGCGTGCACGGCGAGGTAGTGTGTACTCTATTCCACCCTGCGGTGGTGCATGTGTGGTGTGGTGTGGTGTGTGCCTTTACTCCATTTCACTGTAGGTAAATGATTATTTTCCTGATTGTTAGAATGACAGTATTTTACTTTTACACATAAGATACAGAAATGCGAGAACTCGCGCATGATCGAGGCGCATGTTCATTGCTGTTCAATTGGCTCTGTATGGATGCATATAACTTTTATATAATTATTTTCTGCATGTTAAATTGACAGTATTTTTTTCGCGCTATTAATTTTTATATAAATAACTTTTACACATATATAAAAAGTGAGTGTGTGTGTACCCACACGGTGCCTGCAGTTTCTTCCCATGTGTATATTCGGCATTAAACATCCTCTTTTTTTTCGCGATGACACGTTTATTGTATGGCGAGTGTGTATGCCGATGCGAGTATTTACTTTATTTCTTCTCCTAACCGTGTAATGTCGATTTTTTCGCGATGGTAGGTTTACTATCTGGCGAGTGTGTAGGCCGATGCGAGTATTTACTTTATTTAATCTCCAAACACTTCCCATGCAATGGTGATCGTGTGCTCTAGACGTTGGACTGACGACCCAAGGGTGGTCGGATCGAAACTGTACGCCTCCTACATTTTTTGAGTTCCGAAACAAATACCAACTAAAAAAAATGCTAGTGCTCCTGGCGGCCACAACTTCAACTCCACTCCCCGATGCTAGCGCATCTCTGCAACAGATGGGTGAACCAACCAACACACAAAATGACTGCATCGATACCAGTGCTCCTAGCTGCGAATGGTACAACATTCCATACCTTGGTGGCAGGCGCGGGAATCAAATATGGCCGTCTACAGCAGTCGACTCGCGGTGAGAATTGAAGATGGAGGAAGAAAAGAAAGAAAGAAATAAGTTACCAAACTCTGGTGGTGGGCATAGGATTCAAAGTGACCGCCTGCAGCAGACGACTGGCAGAGGAAATTAAAGATGGTCGCCTACAGCAGACAACATCGACGGTGATGGAGCACGTAAAAAGCAAGAGAGGGAGGAAAGGGGTGGGAGACATGAGATAAAATAAAGGAGGCCAGAAGGAATATGAGAAAACCCCAAGGCATAGAACGGAGAGAGAACAGGCGTGGGTGAGAGGGCGGTAGTAAGGAATGACAGAGCTTGAGAAAAAATAAGAGGAATGCAAGAGAATGAATAGATTGGAAGAAATGATAGTGCAGGAGGGAAAAAGGGAAATCCGAGATAGCAGCAATTGACGAGGAATAACAGAGCAGGTGGTTTCGGCGTGACGTCATCCAAGATGGCTGCGCTGGCACCCCGGCAACGCAGCTTGCAGCCTTCCTGGTGAACATACTATTTCTAGCTACTTTCAACAAATTAGTTCAGTAACTAAAGATGTAACTTCTACTTACGCTGTTTACAGTGGTCTAACAGGAGAATGGACTAGGAGAGGAGGGAGATTCGTGAACTTGTACTCACTGAGCTAAGACTTATGATCGTCAACTACTGTCACGAGTGTTATTTTGGAGGATATGTTACATACCGCAAAAAAATTGTGACTTGGTATGACAGTAGATTTTGAGCAGTGGGCGAAAACGTGTGTGCCATATCAACAGTCGAAATCAAAGAATATCAAGTTGT
This sequence comes from Clitarchus hookeri, assembly GCA_002778355.1. Taxonomy (NCBI): domain Eukaryota; kingdom Metazoa; phylum Arthropoda; class Insecta; order Phasmatodea; family Phasmatidae; genus Clitarchus; species Clitarchus hookeri. Next base: position 133,719 of record NQII01006021.1, on the reverse strand, counting down.
AAGGGAAATATTAGGCTACATTAGTTACTTTCCAATAATGACGGTCGTACTTAGATCTGGGATACTAGCACAGAAGCACCTAACATACATCCTTGTGGCTGTTAGGTAAAATCACCACATTATGATATGTTTTGTTAAATTTTAAAATTCCTAATATGTAGACGTAAGTAATATTTTACGGCAACATTCTTTTCCCGTACTTGGTTCCCCTGTAATAGTTATTACCGACAATACCACCTATTCCGCTTTGCGGAATGTGAGATTTAAAAGCTGATCGAGGTACAAAATTGGCACAGCCTTCTTCACACCATTCTCAATCAAATTTAGTGAGCAGGTTGAATATAAATTTAAGAATTACACCGAGGCTTGTGATTGATGTGAAAAGGCAACCAAGTATTCTCCTTCCGAGATATTGATATAAAAACAACTGTTATGAAATTAGAATGAAACAAATTAATGCAAGCTTTACAGTACCACATGTATTGGTAAGGTCCTACTTTTGAGCTCAAAACTGAATTTTTTTTCCTCTGCTAAACTTACTCCGAAATTGATTGTACACTAGCGTGTCTTTATCTTAAATATGTTGCAGAAGTACTGGGAGATCCTCGTCCACTCACCAAAAAAATTAAAGAACATTAAATCAACTGAAAATATTCCGTAGTAAATAGTGTATATTTACATACAGTTTGCTGCCATTATCCATTGTTTGCACAATATTAGTATAAGTTCAAAGTGTATAACATGACTATTGTGATAAATTATAAGAAAATGTAACAGAAATGCGTTACAACATTCACAGAGGGAAAGAAAAGTAATTTGCGACATGTCTTTCCATACTTGCTCTATGGTAGGTGTTTGTACAGGATACTTGTTTACATTTCTTTTTCTCGCCTTTTCGTGTATATTAGAAGAGTTATAACTGGCAGATCGCCTATGATTATGTAAATCTTGGAGCAATGCGGGAGTTATACATCACTGTGAGGGAGAAGTGGGATATTTCAGTACTATTTAACCCATTTTCTGTGCTTATCCATCGTGATGCTGTCCCAATATCAATAGTCATTTACGTGAGGATTGTAATGTTTCTTCACAGCTGAATTATGCTGCTCAAGAAAAACAATTCACTTTTTGTGCAAGTATAGCTATTTTAACGTCACAGTTCCCAGCTGTTTGACGAATACGGAAGAAATTACATATGTAATAGGCGTATTGGTATTCACCTATTAGCAACAAGTTTTCGTTAGATATCACCACCATCAGGAGCTATTCTGGAACAGCTCATTGCAGGAACCACTTGTCTATACCATATTCAAGAATGCAAATGTATGCTGGTGCGCAACACATGTGTTCTCTTCGTCTGCTCTCTTCTTCCTCTCCTCTCAACCAATCGTCTACGTAAACGGGTCGCCATTTGTCGCCTTCACTGCAATTCCGGCATCATCGGTAGAACTCGTCCATCCAGAAGTTCGTCTACTACGAAGTGATTGGGAAAAGTGGACAACTCGGGTTTCGTACAAATAGTGCCTCTCGGTGTTTTGCTGGGTGCAGACAGTTCGCACGCACCGAAAGCTCTCTTCTCGCCCTTAATACATAAAAATTACTGCGGGAATTTTTATTATGGGAATTAAAAAATCCTAAAGCTGTAGAGTTACATTGGAGTATTTCGTAGTCAAATTTACGAAGGAAAGATACGAATTACAAAACCACCTTCCTGCCTGTGTGTCTGTGTATGTCCATGGGCGTGCCCCCTTAAAACTTCTGAGTATTTCAACTGAGTTCCAACGAACTTGGAGCGTACCCATTAATATACATATTATGGATAATTTACTTTTATACTTATACGGCCAAACCATATGACTATTATAAAAATGGCGGCTTTAAATAGTTTTTGGACTGTGATGTTATTTTTCATAAACATATCAACCGATTTAAACGAAATTCGGTAAAACGACTAAAGGTACTATCAGAATTCAATTTAGGCATTCACGTTCTCGCTGACAATCCATTTTAAAAGTAACATCACCTGAAAAAATGTATCTCTTACATCGTATCCAGGGAACCATTCAATATTTTGTCATTATGTCAGCCATGCAGTAACCCACCCTGAACATATACAACTTGAATATATCAAAACCGTATTTTAACATGGTGATTATATAAATATTTTATGTTATAATGTATCAACACCCAGCCACTTCACCAATTTCAATCATATTTGGTAAGCTAAAATGACCTATTAAGTCCATTAAAAATGCTAATTATAACAGTCTCTTTTGTCCACCATTCTGGAAGATAGCGTTTTTAGTATGACATGTTGATTTTAGTCGCTCGAATTTTAATATAAACGTATTATACCAGAATATTCTCAAACAATTCCCACCACACACTGGAAAATAGACAGTAAGTACTATGTTACATTTTGCAAGCAAGCGGTATTATGTAAGACCACTTGAATTTATTTGTAAGTTGTCTCTAACTTACCTCAACACACCACGATCGAATTAACTCAGTAAAGTAGAACCAGAGGTATGGAATATAACTCAATAACACCATCGCTTTAGAAATAAGGTTCAGCTGGTACTGCCTACAAACATGTATTGTTATAAGCTAACTCATCTCAGGAAATACTTCAACGATTACTATGACATATTGTGGAAAGTTCCTTCTGCATGATCACATTTTACACACACAATCCTACTGTGTATGTATTTGAGTACCTGATTAAAATCACTTGTATACATGTTGCTAATTAGTTATATCGGTGACTACTTGTGTCTTCCCAGCACTAGTGCTAATACTGGTCACGACAGGCAAACAGATAAGCATCGTAGATTTATGAATGGTAAAGGGAATATACACATTAAGATTGGTATCGCATTTACAGTACGAGTAATTTTATAATGCATTACAACATTTTCAGTTTTATTTCCTATCCTTTCATACGATTTTTTCTTCAATTCTTGTGGTTGTATAAATTTTTATTTACCTCGCATTATTTACATTTTAAATTTTGTAATGAAAATAATATGAAACTTCCATGTGTTATTTTTCTTACTGCCACATTAGCGTAGTACTTTAACATATTTTTTGTTAAATTTATTATGAGCATTTAAATGCTTACTGCAATTTAGAACAAAAACTTTTGCTTGCAGAATTCTGTATTTTTAGCTTCAAATTTCTTTTTCCATCCTGGTAAATTTAGATAGTGCTTGACATTTTCGCAACCTTAAAAAATCATGAACTCATATGGAATTTTGTTTTTGTCAGTAAACCAGATAAAGTAAGCATGTTCAATGGTACGTCCAAAATTGTAACATTTGGAAAACAAGATACACAAGAGTAAGAGGAAGTCAGTGGCCAGAAAAGTTGTTGGTGCACGGAAACAATTATTGATCAACCAAAAACAAACTTTACATTGTAGTGGTGTACTCCATTCAAGGTTACTTCTAACTTTTCTGAAGCCTTGCTGAAGTTCTTCTCTCAGGATATCCCTCCGCCTCGTGCAATGAAAGCTAAGAAAATGACACCAGAGGGCAAACGCGCCGCATTCGTGCGTACTCAGTGTAATAATATTTTGCATAAGAACTATTTGTTACTAGGCATTACCAACTCACCTATTTTATTTGTCTTTCTTTCATATTAGTTATATACGAAATATTATAATTTATAACTAAAATATAAGAAAAGTTGAATTTAACCAAAAGTAAGATAATTTTATATTAACCTAAGTATACAACGCTTGTGATAAGTGACACATTCAGGAAACAACCAAACACGTAATGTATGGGGTACTTTTTCAGAGGTTTCGTTCAAAAAAGTGAAGAAACCGCGAATAGTCTACATGCTTTGTTTTCATCAGTGTGATTTGAACGATACTGGCTGCGTTACTTTCGTAAACTGAGGACAACGACAGAGTTAATGCGGGAGTATTTTGGACTAGTGAGGATTTTTCGGGGTTTGAGGATGTTCTCCCAGGAACTTTAAACTGTGAAGTACAATGTATTATTCATTCAAATTCAATACCAAAATTATTTACTGCCACTGCAACTCCTGTACCAGAACAGTGACGTCAATATTAGTTTCCCACATCAAGGGAGGGAAATGCGATTAATTAATACGCAACTGGGAGTACGATACACTACACACGGCTTCTTTAAAAAAACATTCAGTAGCGAAACACTGATGTTATGAGCCAGCGGTTATAGTGGAATACGTAATTAAAAACTATAAATTTGTAGTTTTACATCCATAAAAATTACTACAATTGCAACAGATACAATATTCAATTATCTTCCGCCTCTTAAATGAAGTAATTTCCAATAGGAGTCGTGCTAGTATTTGTATATTTATTTATGATCTTAGCACCATCTCTCTTTGGTGGCCACAAGAAAAAGAATACGTGCCCACAAGTTGCTTTCAAATGATGTTGTCACTACTTCGAAATTATTTACAGTAAGCCTATTATTTAAATGGTTATTTATTTCCAATATCTTAAGTTGAACACATTTCAGAAGGCGTGTTCTAGAAAAAATAGTGGAAATTGTCGTATGGCCAATATTCTCCATTATATTCAGCAATAGTATTTCCTAAAATAATAATATTATTTGTAACGCCTAATAAACAACATTTACCCAAATAAAATGTTAAATAACCTCAGTTAATAAGGTGTACGGTTAAATAAAACAAGACTCACCTTAATCATACACGAAGCAACGAAGTTTTGTAGTTGTATAGACGGCTCAGAGCGAGGGGCGTGAAACAAGCAATATTGTACAATGCACAGAAGACCTACCCGGCGGCAACAAAGTTTCCGATAACAAAACAAACAGAAAAAAAAACCCACCAAAGCCGTGTGGCGTAACAAAGCAGCAGAGCACTTCATTATACGACATGTTAAGAGGCTTGTGAGCGGCTCCTCCCACTCGACACCTACTTGAGCTGCAAAGAATCGAACATTCCGCGCCTGTGGGCCGCGCATCCCAGCTGCTTGCTCCGCCTTAGGCTGAATATTCATGCCTGACACGCCACGCACAGCCAGTGCGACGAGTGCAGACCCCACGTGCGTACAGGCGGTTCAACAAGCAATGGTTCTCAGACAGGTCTACTTGCCTGCAACTTCAAATACAGCAAACGTTCTCTGGTACACTATAGTCCCTGAAGACATGTAACAAATTCATACTGTAGAAAACATTTCAGTAAATGTTTAACCTATACATAGTATACGAAATGTACCACGTATCAAGCTGAAAATACAGGACTGCTACCATACAAAGTTGGAAATTTTTAACCTATACGTAGTATACGAAATGTACCACGTATCAAGCTGAAAATACAGGACTGCAACCATACAAAGTTGGAAATTTTTAACCTATACATAGTATACGAAATGTACTACGTATAAAGCTGAAAATACAGGACTGCAACCATACAAAGTTGGAAATTTTTAACCTATACATAGTATACGAAATGTACCACGTATCAAGCTGAAATTACAGGACTGCTATCATACAAAGTTGGAAATTTCACTACCCATTTGGCATTCGTCAATTTCGGTATTCAGGACTATGGGTGATCCAACGTCCTCTCTGAGTACGAGATGACAAGTAATGGGCTTTATAAGGTCGCGTGAAAATCTGGCTATCTTGGCGAACAAATACTTAAAGCGAACAGACTGAATCGCTCGAAGCAGGTCACTAGTATGTCTGACATTACACTCAATAAAAATCGCTACCACTACTCTCTTTCATAGGTTTATTCGCGGGTCCTAAAAAAAAAACCTTTCGACGCTGTCCAAGAATTCCTTGCAGACATCCATTATGACCCTGCTGTGTTTCTGGAAATTCATTTTTGTCACGAACTGGGAAAATGAGGCATTGGATGAATGTATGTGTCATGTATCCTTCCTGGTTTTTTATTTTCTCTTCATTTCATGCAAGTAACACATTCAATCTGTCGGTAACTTGCCGTTTCAAACTCGTTAAATGTTTGGACATGGCCATCGTATCGCGAACTATTTCGGTCTTCATACGCTCCATATTCGCCCCGAACTCGGACAGGTAAATCCGAAAGAATGTGTTTTGTTTGAACAACATAATGCACAATTCCATATGATGCNCGCCCCGAACTCGGACAGGTAAATCCGAAAGAATGTGTTTTGTTCGAACAACATAATGCACAATTCCATATGATGCCATTGCCAGTTTCGAGGACGAAATGTTTAGTAGCATCTTTCTCGGATCGTTTAGNAATGCACAATTCCATATGATGCCATTGCCAGTTTCGAGGACGAAATGTTTAGTAGCATCTTTCTCGGATCGTTTAGAGTTCGCAAACGTTTCAAATTTTTCTTCAACCAACATCACAGGTTCCATCATTTTGTGGTACGAGACAACCTCCACCTTCGTCTTTGCCGCTACTTTGCCCGAAATTCGACATGCTGTAACTCTTTCTCCGTGGTCGACGAGGATTTGATCGAAATCCCATTGGTACCTCCCATTATATAGAAGCCAGTCTTTTAAGATCACCAAAAATTAATACTTGTCTTTCGAGCATAAAGAACGCAAGACTCTTGAAATCTGATAATGCAGTGGCGTATTGCTGTGACCATCGTAAACATGCCGCGAATTCATATANTGCTGTGACCATCGTAAACATGCCGCGAATTCATATAACCCATGCGAAACAACATCAACACTTTTGCATTGTCGCAGATCAGTTGTTTGGGTATGCGCGAATAAGTCTGGCAGAGGTACACACAGTCCACATTCCTACGCAATCCCATGCTTAAGTACTTATACACTGAAGAGCCAAAAAACTGGTATAGGCGTGCATATGCAAATAACAGAAATATGGAATCAATCAGAGTAACGCGATGCGGTCGGCAGCTAGATCGGTTACTGCTGCTACAATGGCAGGTTATCAAGATTTAAGTGAGTTTGAACGTGGTGTTATAGTCGGCGCACGAGGTAGCGATAACATTTGGATGTTCGCGTACGACCATTTCACGAGTGTGCCGTGAATATCGGGAATCCGGTAAAACATCACATCTTCGACATCGCTGCTGCCGGAAAAAGATCGTGAAAGAACGGGACAAACGACGACTGACGAGAATCATTAAACGTGACAGACGTGCAACCCTTTCTCAAATTGGCGCAGATTGTATTTGTGACTGCCCTGCAGGATTCGTGGTGTGAATTGCCTCCTGCATACCTTCAGACATTAGTCGAGTCCATGCGACGTCTTGCAGCACTTCTGCGTGCTCGGGAGGGCCCTACACGATATTAGGCAGGTGTACTAGGTTTTTTTACTCTTCAGTGTATACACATTTTTTGATTCTCGAATGCAATGTCGTCGAAGACCAACATGGAATTCAGCAATGTTTAGTTCTGAGGCACCACAGCTTCGTTATCAACATATGCTAATAACGGCCTGCAGTATCTGTGCCAGTTGCTGGTATTTTGGTTGCCGCAGCGATTTAAAATAAATGTACATGTTCTCGAACCGAAGACCATTCCCTTCTTCCAGCAGGCTTAGTAGTACACACATCTTGACGCAATTGGATGGTCCGACGATGGTGCACCTCACCATATTAGCAACAGTTCGCTGTGACGAGAGTTTCGTGAGGTTTCAGCATCTTCCTCGCTAACTTGTATGGGAAGAAAAACACCCTGCTTGACAATATCCATGATACTGAAACAAAAAGTATTTCAGTTCACAGCAATGTCTCGAAGAGAAAATATCAAGTTCGGAAAAGAGAAACCGACTAGTCAGTCAAGCGAATAAGAGTAATCAACCAATAAAAATTGGGGGAGGGGGTGAAGGGGGTTGGTTATAAATAACACATAAAATCATAAAACTGTAGGTTTTATGATGGTGCCAGTCGTCTGCTGGTCATCGTGCTGGGAGGATATGTGCTCCACTCGCCATCGAACTCTGAACCTCCTACATGTAAAAAGTCTTAAAATGTATTATTTTTTTAAATTTTTTCTTAATTTTTAAAACTTTTTATAAATTTGTAAAACATTTTTTTGCCATTTTTTGGATTAAGGTTATTCAAGGTCTCGGCCACGGGGTCAAGGTCGCGAGTGTGAGGTCAAGATCAATGTTACCCGCATCCAAGATTGCGGTCTGGTGAAACGCACTGGTGTCCCGGTCTCCTTGGCCCAGACTCGCCATTATTACCCTACTAATACATAACAGTAAAGTTCATTCTGTCGGGAGGCAGTTGAGGATTAAGGCAATATTTTACGATTATTTTTTATTTCTTTATCTGAAAGAGATGTATATGAGGACCACACAACTGTAAAATTTGTAGTAAAATTATTATAGTTTTCAAAATATAGCACCGAAAATAGAAAATTTTGGAATATGGGAGCCCAACTTTGCCAACTAAACCACATGGCATGAGATCTGTATCATCTCCACAAAATGTTAATTGAGCAGGTATCAAGGATATTTAACTAGGGGTACTTGCACATTTTTATTCGTCCCAGAGAAACTAATAAATACTAGGCGGTTACCGCTTGTTCCACTGAGAAAAAGGTTATGCTGAATAAAACAAAGTTTGTTTATCACGACAAAATTAATTGTTTGTATAGGGGCAATAAAATATTTTGTTGATGAAACAGATCTATTTTGTTATCATATTTAATTGCCCCAAACTGTATTATTTGGTTGGTGCAACTTAAGATTTATTTGGCTATATGTACATTAAAAGTTCCGGTTTGTTACAATTAAAAAAAAAAAAAAAAAAAAAAAAAAAAANTTAATGTTTATAAATAAAAACAATTTTCATACTAGACAACAAACGTAATTTTACAGCTATGCTTTTTAGTTTCCTGTTCGACTTGCTATATTGAGATTTTTGTATAATTATTTAGCATCAATAAATGCACTTACAAACACCGTTACTATCCTAATTGTCACAAAAAATACAAACAAACTCCTGAGCTGCGTTTTCAAACTAAGCCAATCAAATGAGTTACCAGCAAATAAATACGGCTGATTCAAATAATATTTTGTTGACAATCTTATTTTTTTCGTACAAAACAGAGGTTTTGTGTATTTTTTTAGGTGAACAAAATCAACTTTGTGTCTTTCCAAGTTCTGTTGGTGCTCGATCCTCAAGAAATACTTATCTTCTAATTTTTTATTTTTTTCTAGTTACATTGTCTTACTCTATTGCAGAGTGATGCTCTCTATGCGTTAGTAACTGCAAGTAATTCGCGGCAACATCCCGTTTGGTAGTTTCTAGAACATTAAGAATCGTTGGTTTACTTNAGTTAGTAACTGCAAGTAATTCGCGGCAACATCCCGTTTGGTAGTTTCTAGAACATTAAGAATCGTTGGTTTACTTGTCAACGTAACTTTCGAGTTCCGAATGAAGGATTAAAAAAATTGAAGTTCTCTACGCAACCGAGGCTAACGGAGTCGTCAATTTCCAGGCTACAGCCAGCAGAGATTAATTTTGTGGTCCGCCATGGAGGATATTTTTTTTACATCCGCACGTAATTTATGAGTATGCGGCAAGATCATCTTTCATTGCAGTAAGAGGACGATTTGTTCAACACGTGAGTGCAAATTTGTTTCCATATCCTGCACATCAATAACATGCGAACTTACCCGGGTCAGCGTGTTTATCAAACCAGAAGTCCTTTCAAGTGCCATATTAGACCACAGATGAGCTAGCGGCGTCTACTATTAAGGAACATTACTTGCATAATTATACTTCTTTCAAACTAATAACAACTAACACACGAAAACTTTTACTACCACAATATATTCAAAACCTCAAACGTCATTACACGAAATGTCAACAGCAGGTGAAGAAATGTTCACTTACCATGTACGGAAACAATGAAAAGAAGATCGTGGACACGCGGAGGCATCTTACGTTAACACAGTTTGCGTTTATGTTTTTAATCACACAGTTACGCATGTGCCGGTTAAAGGGGACAAGTTTTCCAAAATTATGCAGAGCTAAAATCTTAGCAATAATTCACAGGTGCAGAAATGAGACGATATTCCTTGCTGGCGTTCCGATGACTGCAGTAATGAAGACGAGACAGGATTTGGGTGTGAAAGCTTTAAAGTGGCTGCCTCGGGTCAATGGACCCAGTGCAACAGCCCGAATTCCAAGTCGTCAGGTATTTATTGATTTCCGCGCCAAGAGATGATATGTGGGAGATTAAGCGAGACAAGTGATAATGCGATGCACAGTTTCACAGTAAATGACTGTAATGTGCCAGGAATAGGAGAGGCATGCCGGTGCAGTGATGGGGAAACCCGGGGTGGGTGGGAGGATCAAGGGAATATATCTTCCCTCCTTGTTAAAAAAAAAAAATACTCCCTGCCTCTTACTTCCATTGTTCTTTTCTTTGTATTATTTTTTTTTTCTATGTCGCCTACACGCGTATTTAACTTTGCGCATATACTGTCCTTTTTCTCCCGGAATGGAAGACGAATGAAAAATTTAAATTAGAGTGCACCCTGAACCATGTAATAAACCAAGTTTCAAATTTAATAATGCACCTTTTAAGGATAATTAAGAAAAGCTGTTTATAAAACGCAGCTATACGGCACATATATTACCGTAATATTTGTACAGTGAAGATACAACATATAGCATCTAGTTCATCAATAACTCGCAGTATTCAGGTACAAGGACTACAAGGGATTATTTTGTCTCCATATTCGGCAATATTTGCAATAATTAGTGTATTAATAAATAACTTATTGGTACTTTTGCAATTTTAATGCGCTTAAGATATACCTATTAACACCATATTTAACGCTACTGTAGCCACTCTCCCCCAACCCTAATCGAGAATTTTCCCAACGCCACTGTACGATATACTTAGCTGACATACATAAATATTAAATTTTAATTGACAACTCCCTCCTATCTGCAGCACAGGCCAGGAGAAAGAAGCTGTGTGTTAAAATTAAATTCTATAATAAGATAAACGAACAGATTTGTGTATGCAAATAAATTATGTCACTCATTTGCAGAGAAAGAACTCACACTGTTGGTGCTGCCATCTATAGTCTACTCGCGGTATCTTCGCACTTTTTGAATCAAACCTTTAATAAATCACCCCATGTATGACGTGTTTGGTTGTCTTCTAAAAAAAACATTTATCAAAAGCGTTTTAGACATGGGTTAACGTAAAAGCTTCTTTTTTTATTACATTGAACTTTTACTTACATTCAACTTATAAATTATAATATTTCATTTATAATTAATATCAATAGAACAGGAAGAAAATAGTTGTGGTGGCAATGCCTAGTTAGAAATAGTTCTTATGCAAAATATGATCACACTGAGTGCGCAGTCCCACAGGTGTAATTTGACAGACTAGGTTAAGCTTTGTTTGCATGAGGCGGAGGAATGTCCTGGAAGTACGAGTCAAGTAGGGGTTCAAGCCGGAAGTAACGGAGAATGGACTGCAGCGTGCGAAGGGTGCATCAACACGCTAGCGTGCAAGGGATTTGCGCCGCTGTTGCGGGCGGGGGTCCGGCGCGCTAGTTGGGGCTGACGGGGCCCCTCGTTAAGAGATGTACATGGCGAGTTGACCGGCCCAGTTCTTGCCCCGTCAGCTCCGGCGGTCACACGACGGCTCCTGTCCCCTCCCGGGGCGGGGGCTCGACAGACAGCTACGTGTCGCCACCGCTGCCAAATGANACATCCGGAGTCGCAAACTCCTGCGACCCGGGGCACGCGATAATGGCGAGTGTCTTGCTGACGACAGCCACCGCGGCACGTACCTCCCAGGCGTGCGACAGCCGCAGCGCAGTTCTGCTGGGGTCTCCCAGCGTTAACGCACCCTCCTTCCAACCCTCAGCAAAAAAAAAAAAAACACTGCGGCGCTTCTGAAAAATTGTAACTTACAACTGTAAATAACACACTTTCCTACATGCACATAAAATATTATTTTTTAATCGTCAATTTTTTAATGGTTATCTTGATCATAACACGTGATCGCTGCTACATTATTCAAGCAAACTTCTATCTGCAAGCAAATTAATCTCCTTACACACTTCAGACAGCCACGTAAAATAACGAGCACCCTAAAACAATTCAATATTTGCAATCGTTTTTCACTACCGAAGTAAATTTACGAATTAATGTTATTTTGGATGTAACTTTCACATGCAGTGACAAAGAAATAGTTAATACGCCGAATTTCATTTCACAAATTGTTACTTACAACTGTAAATAACACACTTTCCTACATGCACAAAACATTTTTTTTTTAATCGCCCATTTTTTAATGGTTATCTTGATCAAAACACGTGACCACTACTACATTATTAAAGCTAACTTTTATCTGCAAGCTAATTAATCTCCTTGCACGCTTCAGACAGCCACGTAAAATAACAAACACCTTAAAACAATTCAATATTTGCAATCGTTTTTCACTACCGAAGTAAATTTACGAATTAATGTTATTTTGGATGTAACTTTCACATGTAGTGACAAATAAATAGTTAATACGCCGAATTTCATTTCACATAAAACTGTGCATTACCTTGACTGTGTAAAAGGGAGTCAAGTTTTCAGGAATTAAAAAAACTCTTTATTTGCAGTTTTACCAAGCAGCAAATTCTCTTTGTACAAAAAAACCGCATGTCATGTATACACGTACGGTATGTCATTTTATTACTGTTTTTTTTACAATGCCTGTCTTTTTTGTGAACCTCTTAAAATTGTGTAAATAAGGGCGACGCGTGTCTACTAGGAANGTTTTTTTACAATGCCTGTCTTTTTTGTGAACCTCTTAAAATTGTGTAAATAAGGGCGACGCGTGTCTACTAGGAAGAGTGTTTCCAGGCTCTACATCAATGTCGCTGTCTATTCTATTAATTGCCTCAACATTTACAACGCCATTTGTGATAGTTATGTAACCCTAAATATCTTGAGAAATAATCGCTATATCATAAAAATCATGTACGAAATTTCCTCAAAAAAATGTTACTATCTTTAGAATGGTTATCAACAAAAAATTAAAAAAAAAAAAAAAAAAAAAAAAGTCTCACTTTTATATAGTTCAGTCAAATTTGTAACACTTGAACTAGACATTGCCAATGTTTTCAATTTTTATCAGTATTGCAGGTATACTCATAATTATCGTTTTTGTAATCGTCGTCACTATCGATAAATTCCTGATTTTTACAGCCACTTCAGTATTTTGTACAAGTGAACAAATGTAAACCTTGTGCGTGGAAAAAATAATTAGTCATTATAAATTTCGGCAAAAAAGACAACCCCCNTACGCCGAATTTCATTTCACATAAAACTGTGCATTACCTTGACTGTGTAAAAGGGAGTCAAGTTTTCAGGAATTAAGAAAACTCTTTATTTGCAGTTTTACCAAGCAGCAAATTCTCTTTGTACAAAAAAAACCGCATGTCATGTATACACGTACGGTATGTCATTTTATTACTGTTTTTTTACAATGCCTGTCTTTTTTGTGAACCTCTTAAAATTGTGTAAATAAGGGCGACGCGTGTCTACTAGGAAGAGTGTTTCCAGGCTCTACATCAATGTCGCTGTCTATTCTATTAATTGCCTCAACATTTACAACGCCATTTGTGATAGTTATGTAACCCTAAATATCTTGAGAAATAATCGCTATATCATAAAAATCATGTACGAAATTTCCTGAAAAAATGTTACTATCTTTAGAATGGTTATCAACAAAAAATTTAAAAAAAAAAAAAAAAAGTCTCACTTTTATATAGTTCAGTCAAATTTGTAACACTTGAACTAGACATTGCCAATGTTTTCAATTTTTATCAGTATTGCAGGTATACTCATAATTATCGTTTTTGTAATCGTCGTCACTATCGATAAATTCCTGATTTTTACAGCCACTTCAGTATTTTGTACAAGTGAACAAATGTAAACNATAGCATCATCATGAACTAAAGCAATCTGTCCTATGATATCTCTACAAATTTCGTATTTCCGAGTCAACAATGGCATATCCAGTAAACGCATTATTCTTAGTTTCTAAGTAAACACTTACGATGCTAAAAAATTGTTAAGCGAAAATCCTTTAAAATCTTACCTTCCAAAACGAAATTTAAAGAAAGAATATTACCTGCGGGGAAAAACTGTAACGAACCCCTGCACGTACACCGTCTGCAGCAAAACCACTGGTCACTTCATATTTTCATGACATTACATGCGAAAGTAGCATAAATAACCGTACCTCTGATATGTACTGATAACATTGCCAAATATAGACACACTTTTCTACCGTGCGTTTAATGCTAGTTTTCCCACTACAATTTCTACCATTTCCGTATTTCCAGTGAGATGAAACTATTTCAGGCAGACATGTCCTGAAATATCTCTTAAAAAATTCCAATACATGTAAAAAAAAAAGCTTAAAAAATTAAAAGATTGATATTTACAAAATACGTAATTAAACGGGAATGCTGACTTGACAAAAGTAACTGGACTAAGTACTCACTATTTTTTGTAAACTCGGTAAAATACATATTGTATTTCAAATGCTGACTACAGTAACTATTTATTGAGAATAAAAAATCAAAATAATTTATTTTTCATTTTTTATTTTATTTTATGAGAGTGCACAGTTTCTCACAAAATAATTTCTACTCTATAGTCAATTCCGGTTTCTTCGGAGATTTTTAAACAAACCTTTTTAAATAACTTGTATACCACAAATATATAATACTGTAATTAACTTTAAAGTATTATATTTATGAATAAATAAAACTTTAACTTGGTATATTTTATAATTTGTAATATTTATTTCGGATTCAATACGAATTAAAAACACTGAGAGCAGCGATGTGTTGTCAACGGCTAGTAAGAAATTGTTCACGGTAAAAATATTGTTTTAACCTGGGATTTTGAAATGCTATTTGTAAAGTAAACGTTGCCTATTGAAATACTAAAATTTTTAGGAAAATATTGATGTAAACATATTTTATTGTTACTGTTAAAATTATCAGCGCAAAATACGGTGCGTAGGCCCTAGTGTCATGGTGCTTTTTTTTTTCGTCCGAAGAAAAAACCTGAGTAGGTGGAGCGGAGTTTATCGCTTTCGCTTTCGCTTTCGCTTTCTCTCTCTCTCTCTCTCTCTCTCTCTCTCTCTATATATATATATATATATATATATATATATATATATATATCGTGAAGTTTCGCAGCGCTAGAAATAGCAGGAAAATGATACATGTTTTCAATTTTGCCGTATTTCATACATATTACAGCAAAATTAATGATTTTTGAAATTGTAATTTAAACCTGAAACGAGATTTTAATGTTTGAATACTTGTTATAATATATTAAGATATGATGGCGGGACGGTTACAAATCCGTAGTTGGCAAAGTGGTGACATGACATGACGTGTTGCTTTTTGCTGAACGAAGTGTTAATTTTCGTTCCTGCTAATAATACTTGAAATTACTAGATAAAGTTTGCACGCGTTGTGTTTTTTTTTAAACCTACCTAGACAAGTTACGATAATGTAATAAATTTGTTTTTTTTTCTTTCACGGCAAGAATAAATATATAGTAACGTGTGTGGTGACCGTTGCGTGTGAAAGGGTATGGTTGCATCTCCGGTACACTGGACCAGCGTGTGTGTCATTGCAAATATTGGGTGTGCAAAATTTATACATTTTAACCATGAACTGTTTTTATGACGAAGTTAATTATTTGAAAGCCACGTCTGTTTATTTATCACAACTTTATATCTTTGTCTTAGATGTTTGAAACGCAATTGTGTAAAGTGTTAACATTTCTGTGAGTTGAATGTTTGCCACAATCCCAGTAAATTACTACGCCCAGCCAGAAAATTAAAAAACAATTATTCCATACACCTAGTAAAAACTAAGTACCTATGCAAAGAAATATCAGCGAAATAAAAGGAACGGTAGGCCTATTTGTGTGCATGCTCACCACTATATTTTAATATTGTCGCTAAGTACAAAACAATTAAGCGACACGAGTAGCGTGTTTGAGTTTCCTCTATTTTCGTTGGACTGGACGTTCCTTCGTTTCAATGCATTTATTCCAACTGAGGCCGTCCTTTTAACGAAATAACCCAACACATGTCAATAACAAGAGGTTAAATACTACAGTTCTTTCCCCCACAGTTGTAACAGGGTTAAACACAGCCGCGGCCATATATTAACGTGTATTAATGTGTAATGTGCTATATCGCTTATAACACAAAATGTTAAGTAATAACCATAAGAACTATCATTACTGAAGATATTGTTAAAAAGCGATAAAGCTGACCTAAATATGGTTATAGGTCTAAATTGTGAAAATTCATACGTATTGGTTTTTGTATTATGACAGAATTATTTAAACAATTTGTCTGTTGAAGCACAGAAGTCACATGATAGTGTTTATGTTTACATGTAGTGGAAGGACACGTAATCGGTAACCAAAAGTAGAACTTTAGCAGTGCTTCAGAAAAGTGTGAAGTAACCTTGAATGGCATATAATTACGATATATGAATATTTAGCATGAAGGCATATAATCATCCATAACTTGCCACGATATTTCCCCTTAAGTTATTGACTATGGCATTTATGTACTCTTCGTGCTAGCAAGTATATTACGCAATCTCCTACTACTAAACTACTTCTTACGCCTCTCAATTTGTTATCACTGCACTCTTCGTAGATGCAAGTACGTAACGCAATCTCCTTCGATCAGAGTTTGCTATGTAATCTTTATAAATGATCACGCTATAACAAACAAGAAGTTACTGACATGACTGATGAGCATGGGTACAATTAATTTTTAAGCTGAGTTGATAGGTAGAACTCGTCGTCTTGTTGAAAGCAATATCATTAGCGTGAAATCAGAAACATGTGCAACAGTAGTGAGACAATTACAAATACACACGAGCCTTACCCGAGACTAGAAACCAGAAAACCTCGTAGCATAAGCTAATGTGCAATCCACTGCATTACGGAGGACGGATTCAAGCACCAGCTTCGAATTTAAGCAGTCTAACTAATGTTTCGAATGGTAAGGTTTACTAACATAACATATTTACAGGGTCGTCGTTTTGAAAATAATGACTGAGCCTCTTAAAACACGTAAGCTTATATGGCCTTTCATAATGCTACTCGTGTGAAGAATTTTGTAAATATCGATTGATTGGTCCCTGAAAAATGGCATAAAACCTTCATATTACTCATGTGACGATCTTCATAAATGGAGGACAAAAAAGTTATGTATTAGCACATTCAATGATTGTTTACTGCCAGTATACAAAGTAAAGCTAAGACTAACAACAATAGCCACTTCAAAGTTTAATGCTCACGCGATGTTCTGCCAGCATACAAAATAAGGTTTAAATAGGTTTAATGTGACGCTATTCTCCACCTGTGGGTCCTAGGGTCCTCAGTTAATGTTCGATGGCACAGACTATAAGGTGCCTCGAAGGTTGAGGATATATCAAACAATTACTTCATAACGTTTTGGTTTTAAACAGTTTTATTTTACGGGACTGCATACACACATTCCCGGCACTGTTGCGGGAAGTACACATACTTTCTCGGCCATGCGAGTTCTTGGACTGAAGGGGTGATTGCAATGTTCTGGTTATGTTTCCGATGCTGTGGGGGCATTAGGTGACAGGACAAGTCCCTGAGTGACGACGTTGTTACTTATCTGTACTTGTTGCGGGGTAGTTGTTCCGGCAGTGTATGAGATCTGGTGAGTTTGATAGCCCTGTTATAGGCCCTCGGATTGGTTGTAGTTGGCGTGCTGCTGTGTGCTGCACTCAGCTGGCTTCCTCTCGATATGGCGCTTTTTGTTGAAGCTCACCACTCCTCCCTACCATATCCCGGCGAGGTGACCCTTGGTGGGCCCCCACCCTGGCTCTTGGCACGGGGTTGAACTGGACTACTCCCACTTCCTCTCGACATGGCGCTCCTCGTTGAAGCTCACCACTCGACTCCACCTTCTCGGTGCGTTATTGTAACTGACTGACTGGTGACTGACTGACTGACTCGCGTCCCGACGTGGTGAAACTACTCGTCCGATGTAACTCTGGTAACTGTTTAACTGATTCTGCCCTGCGCACCGCGGCACAGGAAATTACTTGTCTGCCCCGATATGGCTGACCCCTTAACACTGTGTCTGCCGGGGCCCGAACCCCACGGCCTCTCGGCGTCCCGACGGAATTCCTCTCACGTAACTGCGCGATTCAACTGACTGACTGACTGATGCGACTGACTCACTTGGCCGGGGTCCGATCTCCCCGGCCTCGGTTTCTCTCGGTGCTCACTTCTAACTGACTGGTTGATGTAACTGATTCTCCCGGCGCGGAGTATCACATCTTCCGACTGCCCCGATATGACTGACTGACGGACCCGATATCACTGATGTCCTTTAACTGATCTCGAAAAACTGCTTTTAAATGATCTGAACGCCCTCCCTAGATTCCTACACGTGTGTCCCATGTTGGGGGAGGGAGGAGGAAGTGCGCAGTACAAAGCACTTCATCCATGCGTTGCTGTTCTTGAAGATTGGGGGGGGGGGATGACCTACCCTGTAAAGCTTAACCTGTCAGCTCTCCTTCCGTGGCGCATGTCCAAGGTGTCCCGTGGATTGCTAAGGGGTGGGGAGGAGTGCTCGTGGCACCACTTCCAAGCTTGTCAGCCATTTTATCTGGCATGGCCATTTGCTAGGGTGGCGGGGAAGAGGTCCTGCGCTGCAGTGACACATGTAACTGAGTACCTGCCCTCTGGGTTGACCTGTACAGGCTGTTCATGTGTACCGCGACGCGTGTCAACTTGTAAGCACTTATGGGGAGGATAATATGGTGGAGGAGGGGGATTGTGGCAATGATGTTTACTTACTATATGTGCCATGCGTCAAATGGTTCCAGAGATATGACGCGTCACCCTAAATATCAAAATGTCCACCATTTTGAAATTAAGTGCCAGGCGTGGTCGAAGACTATAAAAGACAGGTGTCCTTATTTAGTAATGTATATGTATCGAGTTTGGTGAAATTCAGTTAACGCGTTAATAAATTGAAAGGGGGTCACCCACACGCACAGCCACAAATTTCTTCAACTTTAAACTGAACAATACACTGAGTCCTGATACATAAGTACATTTTTTTATCAATTGTGATTTTTCGTGCACCTTGAATCTAAAGTGGTTTCAATACTTTTTTTCGGAACAAGTTTTGTCAAGCAAACAGGCATCAATATATCAACCAGCTCGTTTTCTATTATCGTANAAAAAAAAAAAAAAAAAAAAAAAAAAAACACGGATTTTCTAAATAGTATAATATTCAAGGCACAGCAAAAAGGAATGATTTCACAAATTAAACTTTATACTACAAATGATATCATTGGTACGACAAACATTCCCGACAAAACATGTAGGAAACTGACCTAGCATCATTATTATTTATCAATCTCAATTATTTGACTGCAATTCTTCCAAGAACACTCCTAACACCAACCGCCACCTAGTATTTGTAAAGCAAACATGTGGCCGTAACATTTTAACATAAACTACAGGTAAAAAAAAGGGCCTCTTTATTGTTAGTTCTGAAACTGCAAATGTTCATATTTTCATTCAAAATGTTTCCTCGTATCAACTTGAATTTGGAATGCAAGCCAATACATATTGTGCATTGTATTTCCGCTCAAGCAATAAAATTAACATAAATTCTCATTATGCTCTGAATTATCTGTCCTCGAACATGGTACCTTGGCATGCCCTCCTTCCCATTTTACACATCTGCAAACGAATAATGATTATAGACACTAATTAGCTGTCTTTTGATTATCTGCGTAAGCCTCGAAAATCGGTAAAGATAAAAAAAATCTGAGCTTCGTACAAGAATCCCTTCAGCACACTCGCGATGCCTAAGTAGCACACGCAAAATGCTATTTGCAATAACTTTATGGTCACACCATAAGAAAGTTTAGAGTTCTCAGTGCTGATTGCAGTGACACTTGAAATGAGACTGGAATTTAGTTTAAAAATTTAGAGAAAAATATGCATACGCTAGTCATAAATCACGTCTAAGTGTTTAAAATAAGATTCGCCTGAAAAAAAATTTTTTTCTTATTGTGAAAGTTAATTCCTTGTGACAGGAACATGTGTTGGAATTCACGAACACATGTTTATGGACCTACCATTGCTGTATTGTCAAGGAGACCGCGGGCCGAATGTGTAAAAGCGTCCGTGTACCGCGCTAAGTAGCACGTATTACGTATTACTTAATTAAAAGCAGCCAAGCCGCTAAACTGTAGCATCTGAGGAAGTTTACCAAGTACGGCTCCTGCTCACTTCGCCCTAACAATCTCGTCTAATAAGTTAATGCACGATACGGCATGACTCGCAACACAGGAAGGTCTTGCCACGTCCACAAGAGTTACTCTAACTTCATTTTCGTCGATGAATACAAAGCCTCTATCCACACTTCGCTTGTCAAACAAAGCATAATAACGAAGTATTAAGATTGGTGGTAGTACGGAAGTTTTCAGGCCTCATAAGCCGACAACTTTAAAGAGGAAAGTTATGATACAAGCTAAAATCAGAGTAAACTGAAGACAAAAACGCCCAAGTTTACAAAATTACTCACAGAAAATGAGCTGCATCATGAATTACACTTCTATGAAAAAAATACCTATTTGGATTGGTCAACTAAGGTCAAACCCATCACAATTTAATACTGCAGCATTACTTACAGTAAAACTACTTATTGCACTATTACCAAAACTTAACAACACATACAGGCTGTGGTAGTGTACTGATCAGACTACTCACCTCCCACCTAGGCGAACCGGGTTCTATTCCAGGTGGGGTCGCTCCCGGATATCTCGCATATGGGAATCGTGCCTGGACGATGCTGCTGATCAGCGGGTTTTCTCGGGGATCTCCCGTTTCCCCCGCCCTTCCATTCCTGCGCTGTTCCATATTCACCTCACTTCACCCTCATCGGCTTCCAAGAGCTTGATGTTAAGAGCCGCCCAAATCTCTCCATTCTCTCCACTTAATACGACATAAAAGCAACGAGAACAAAAATAAAAAATTGAAACAGTGATGAAAATATATTTTATAACATTCTTCCAAAAGCAGTCATTTAACCAAAGCCTCCAGTCACTAAAAAACGCGCAACTGATTCTATTATATAGGTACTTAACAATTCCGTACAAAAAAAGAATTTTGCACTACGATCGTATTTGATAGATTTTCGTATAAGTTTTTTTTATGTGGTATAATACTGTAGGAATCGAAATTTACAGCTGATCGAACATTTTAAAAAGCCCTATTAGTTTCTTGTTTAGCCTATTGTGTATCATTTCTGCAAATAATCAAATCTAACATGACTTTGAAAAAGCGGCCACAATGACATAATATTTTACATCCATTTAATGATAAAACGTCTGTATTAAAATTTTTTTTGGTAGCATTTTTTTTAATCGACCACTGTAAGCGTCTTAGTAACACTTAAGTATTTCAACATCCTGGAAAAAACCTTAATGAAACATAAAAACGTAAAAATTGTACTCCAAGGATGTCAAATTCATCATACTGCTAAATTGTTTTTATACACATCACACTGCTAACTTCCATTCAGCGAGCGGAAGCTTACCTGCAATTTATATGAATTGCGTTGTATTGTTTGTACTAAGACAAAGTAGACCGTTAAGAAGACTACTAAACCTACAAAACCCTGTAACAAGGGAGCAGAACGCGAGCTCTCCAATCTCCTATAGCTTCCTTTCCCCGTCAGCAATCAATGAACTACACGAGCTAAGCCTACTTCCCGCTACCCCTTATCAACCGGCTTTCCGCCCACTCATCCCAACATCCCCGAGCCAAGGGGGCGTGTTAGGAATACAGAACTGATAAGCTCTTTTTACCATAACTAATTGGCAGAAATCCACGAGAGCTTTTCTTCCGAAGCGCAACAAGAAATACTTCAACTTCTTCTCTACAATTTTTCCGTAATAATTAATGGGTTAAATTTGATGTACTCATCGCGATTCTTTATACATCTTTTTTTTTTCCCCCCTTTCTTCTCGATTGTAAGCGTTTGGGCGAGTTTGCAATTATGTTGATATCTCAATGATCGTTTTCAATCTTGGCTCAGCTTCAGAGTGTACGGCCTAGCAATCAACACACGTAATGCGCACGTTCATTATCAAAATAATCAAAATATGCACCATAAAAAATGTACTGCACAAATTCATCTGACTTTCCCGTGATTTCTGTGCCACAAAATTGATGAATGCCTTTACACAACATTCAAAACAAGTGACATAAGGACGATGAGGGTCTTTGGCCTTACAACAAGAAATTTTTTACTTACAGTACATCTTCTACTCATTACGCTAGAATAACATCCTGCGGTAGTCCAAACCTACGTGGTGCCGCGGTGATGTAGTGGTTAGACTACCCGCATCCCACCTAGGCGAACCGCGTTCGGTTCCCGGCGGGGTCGCTCCCGGATTTACACATATGGGAATCAACATGTTTTCTCGGGATCTCCCCCCACCCCCCTTTACCATACTCACCTTGCTTAACCCCTCATCGGCTCTGAAGACCGTGACGTTAAGAGCGGCCTAAACTTATTCACTCCACTCCAGTCTAAATACATCATTTTATTATTAATGACCACCGAAGTGGTGCCACATATAGTTGATAAGGCAATATAGTTGGTACATTATGCCTCCTCTAACCTTTTCTGTGCGTACCAGTACAACGCATAAACCAAACAAACTTCATGTTTTCAAGGTCATCGCGTGACAATAATTAGGTCTGTAGTATTGCTTTCTATTCTTCGTTCGTAAACTGGTCAATAGTTGAATACTTACCTACAACATGGGATACTGGTTCCATCTAACTCTGTCAGTCATGCTTGAACGTTTTGCTATTCTCATTCGCTCCNCAGATAGTGGCACGGATCAGTCGATATTTAATATCCTGTTCCTCAAAAACTGCGCCTATCACATCTGCAGCCATTCAATAAATATGTTTTTACAAAATAACTAAAGTATTTATTTTAAGAGAGACACTGAGTCTCTCAGGCACACCACGGTGTAAGTGAATAAATCCGTACGCAAACACCTGACTTCTAGATCAAAACGTCGTTTTCATATTGAGGTTCGGTTTAAGATATCGAAGTATATTATTTGGCAATTTATTACCGGACAGCTATAGCAATGTACTAAACAGCATTTGGTATGGTGTTGGTACGATGTAGATCTACCACCTTTAACCACTCTCTTGGTTTTTGGCATTGGAAGACGACTTTCCACCGATTCCCTGTAGGTTTCTGCAGAATTTTGGTTACGTTCATCTTTCTGTACTGGAATGTGTTGACGAGCTTTGCGGCGTTTTTGAATGGAATGATATGGCCATGTCAGAAGACAGCAAGTAGGAGTAAATTAATTTGTATCTGTGTTTTTGTAATTTTTTTGAGTCCATAGATTTTAATTTGCCCGTAATTTTCGTGGTTTAGTCAATTCATGGTTACTTGCAACTTTTTTGAAGTCGCGAAAGTTCTACTTCCGGGGTATTCCTCCGCATCATGCAAACAAAGCTAAACCTAGTCTATAAAATTACCCCAAAGGGACAACGCAGTGCATTCGTGGCACTCAGTGTAATAATTTTTTGGCATCTGAACTATTTCTTACTTGGCATCAGCAACACACCTATTTTCCCCTGTTTTTATTTATATTAATTATAAATGAAGTAATATAATTTATAGATAAAATATAAGTAAAATTTCATTTTAACCAAATATAAGGTACTTCAATGTTAGCACAAGTATAAAACGCTTGTGATACGCGGCTTATTTTGGAAACAATCAAACAAATCCTACATGGCGTGATTTTTTTAAGGTTTGAGTTTAAAAGAGTAAAGAAACCGCGAATAGACTATATAAAGAATTTTACTTATCTGAGAAATGTAACCAGGGCAATAATGGAAAATGCGTTTTTTATTTTAAAGTAATAATAGGAAAGGTGGCCCAGCCACGTCTAAAATCATTTAACATGTGAAAACCTATTCTTTCACTCGGCCGGTCCCGTACTAAAGGCAGCAGCGTTTAGACATTTAGCTTTTCCCAGGTCTTTGATCAATTGTCTTAATTAATATTTAGGCCCTTCGCAGTTACTTCATTCTAACTTTTCTGAAACCTTGCTCAAGTCCTACATTTGGGTATCGATTACGTATCCTTCCGCTACACGTAAAACAAAAACACTGCCGTGTGACACATAACGTTTCAACTGTCGAATGTTTTGTTTACGTTTTCAGCTGTTCAAAGATTGCTGACATATTCCACAAAGAATTAGGTATGAATATTCACATTTTAGGCCTATAACAGTATTTAGGTCAGCTTTACGGCGTCAATAATGTCTGTATTGATGATATTCCTTGTGGTTATTATTTTACATATTGTTAACATATTTTATGTTATTCACGATAAAACACGTTACACATGATAAACGTTAATATTTTTCCGCTTCTGTGTTAAACCCTGTTACAGTTGTGTTGGAAAGTATTGTAGTATTTAACCTTTTGTTATAGATGTGTGATGGGCTATTTCGTTATAAGGACGGTGTATATTGGAATAAATATTGAAACGAAGGAGCATGCAGCTAAACGAAAATAGAGAACACTCAAACACGCCACTCGTGTCGCTTATTTTTGGCACTAGCAAACGTGCACATTACCCTAGCAGCCATAGGCGTGCGCAGCCGTCATCATCATGGCGCGCACGTAGTTAAAGAATCACCGATGGACACACAAAAGTGGGGGTCCGAGACTTTTTCTCCGGGTAATATTTTGATTTTAAGTTTCAAATTAGTGCCAAAATATTATATTACAAGATAAAATTTTGCATTATTTCGTAAAATATTTATGGAAAACTCGACTGTGGAAGAATAATTTGTATAATTTTGAGAAGTGAAATGAGTCAATTAATTATACAATAACTCAAATTAATATTAACTTGTAGGTAATACGCAGAATGTCTTATATAGGCCAGCGTGCTCTTAAATTAGTAATATGCTCGTCATTAAGGCGTACCTGGGCAAACTACGAGCGAAATCAAATGGTAGCAGCGATAAACTTATAGATAGGGAGAGCATGCCACAAACCGACCTACCGTGACATTAATTCCGCTCATATTGCATACTTAGTTTTTACTAGATTTATTAAATTATTTATTTAAAAGGTTCTGGCCGGGCTTTAGCAATTGATGAGACTGTGGCAAATATTTGATTCGCAGAAACGTAAGCACGTTACACAACTGTGTTTCGAACACCCAAGGTAACGTTACAAAGTTGTGATAAACAGACGTAACTTCAAAATAATTAATGTAGTCATGAAAACAGTCTACGATTAAAACGTACAAATCTCTCCCGTCCAATATTTCCTATAACGCACACGCGGACGCACACACCTACACACGCACATACGCTCACCTACACACGCACACACACACACTCTCCTACACACACACAGAGGTCCAGCGCAACGTCCACGACGGAGACGCGACGATGGCCGCTTCAATTTCATAAACATCACTCGCAACCGACAAAAAACGTTACGTTACAATAATATATTTGTTTCGGCCGCTTGGACGCAGATTTATCAAAAGCTCGTAACTTGCGTAGGTAGGTTTAAAAAACACAACATGAAAAAAAAATTGATTTGTATATTTTAAGTATTTCTTGTAAGAAGAAAATTTAACACTTAGTTCAACAAAAAGCAACCCGTCATGTCATGTTACTTCTTCTGCCAATTTACGATTTGTACCTAACTGTTCCGCCGTCATATCTAAATATTGTAATATGTATTCAAACGCTAAAATCTAGTTTAAATTATAAATCACAAATTCAAACATAATTATATTTCTGTAGTAAGTAATAAATACGCTAAAATTGAAAATATGTATCTTTTTCCAGGTACTAGCACTACGAAACTTGTATAGGCGCGCACACACAACACACGCACACGCACACGCACACATATACATATATACATTAGAAACAAGCTCTGCTACGCCTATATAAGTTTCTTCCTCCGATGGAAAAAAAAAACACCAGGTCACTAGGGTCTACGTACCGTATTTTGAGTGGATGATTTTTTAACAGTGACAATGGAATGTGTTTCCATCGGTGCTACCTGAAAACGTAAATATTTCAACATGAAACGTTTAATTTCAAAATAGGGTACCAAAAATTGCTCTCTAAAAACATTTTAATGTTAGGTATTTCTTACTAGCCGTTGCCAACAAATCGCTGCTCTCGCCGTTTTTTATTCATATTAAATACGAAATGTCAAAGTTATAAAGTGTTAAATATTGGTGGTATATGAGTTATTTATAAAAGAGTTGAACACGTGCTTCAGTGGCATGTGGTAAAGTGTTGCAAGGTAAGCTGCTGCTTGCTCACTATTGTACTTTCTCGGTGCACGCAGCAGGAGCCAGTAACCACAGTGCAGCCCTGGGAAACTGAATGCATTCCGACCACTCACAAGCGAGAAGCATGAGACCAATCACACGTGCCCTGCGGCTTCAGTTGCCGAGCTACTTTTAGTGGTGGAAGTGTAAACTACCAAGCAACAGGCTACAGCACAGACCTAACGCCAGCTTACCTTGCATCAGTTCACCACACGTCACTGTTACTCTAAAAGTGATTTTCCAAAGGTTTGTTTCAAAAACTGTGAGTAAAGCTTGAATGGGCAGTGTTTAAATGGGTATACACGCAGATCACGGGCAGTGATTCCTCCTCGGAGTGGTTATTTCACGTGTTCAACATATACGAGTAATATCACCGACAATTGAGAAGGCTAGAGGTTTGTTTTAGGAGAGGAGTGTAAAAAAAACAGGTTGAGCTGATCGCCATGCGCAGCACACACCGACAGCGGGGGCGGCTCCCCAGTGAAGGATTACCGGCCGCAGGCAGGAGAGAGCGCGCGAGATTACCGACGGCAAAGTAGGTTCGCGCCGGACAGCCGGCAGGCAGGCAGGCAGGCGGGCGGGAGAGCTAAAAGCCCTCGCGTTCGGGAAACATAATCACCTACAATAAACACCGCCTCCTCGGCGCGGCCCTCAAATATTCACGGCTCCGTGAATACTGCATGGCGGCACTCTGGGCAGCGCGCGGCTGGGATCGCACCGCGCGCTGTCTGCCATCGTCGGCGACACACCGCAGCTGCGACGCACAGTGGGTACCTGTAGTATATATTCCATTCACTGTTACTTCACACTTTTCTGAAGCCCTGTTAAAGTTATACTTTGGTTACCGCTTAACGTATCCTTCCGCTACATGAAAACATAAACAATGCCATGTGACTTCTACGTTTTAACTGGCAGACTTTTTTTTTTCCTTTCTTTCTTTTTTTTCCCCCAGTTCTTTAAAGAACTCTGTCATATTTCAAAAACCATTTCATACAAATGTTCACAATTTAGGCCGATAACCATATTTAGGTAAGCTTAATGACTTTTAACAATGTCTGTATTGATGATAGTTCTGACGGTTATTATTTAGCATTGTTAACATACACTGGAGAGCCAAAAAAAAACTGGTACAGGCGTGCGTATACAAATAACAGAGGTATGGAACCAATCAGAGTAACGCGATGCGGTCGGCAGCGCCTATATAAGACAACAAGCGTCTGGCAAAGTTGCTAGATCGGTTACTGCTGCTGCTACAATGGAAGGTTATCAAGATTTAAGTGAGTTTGAACGTAGTGTTATAGTCGGCGCACGAGAGATGGGACATTGCATCTTCGAGGTAACGATAAAATTTGGATTTTCGCGTACGACCATTTCACGAGTGTACTGTGAATATCGGGAATCCGGTAAAACATCAAATCTTCGACATTGCTGCGGCCGGAAAAAGATCGTGAACGAACGGGACAAACGACTGACGAGAATCATCAATCGTGACAGACGTGCAACCTTTCTCAAATTGGCGCAGATTTCAATGCTGGGGCATCAACAAGTGCCAGCGTGCGAACTATTCAACGGACCATCATTGATATGGGTTTTCGGAGCCGAAGGCCCACTCGTATACCGTTGTTGACTGCACGACACAAAGCTTTACGCCTCGCCTGGGCCCGCCAACACCGTCATTGGACTGTTGATGACTGGAAGCACGTTGCCTGGTCTGACGAGTCTCTTTCCAATTGTATCGGGCGGATGGACGTGTACGGGTATGGAGACATCCTCATGAATCCATGGACCCTACATGTCAACAGGGGACTGTTCAAGCTGGTGGAGGCTCTGTCCTGGTATGGGGCGTGTGCAGTGGGCGTGAAATGGGACCCCTGATACGTCTAGATACGACTCTGATAGGTGACAGATACGTAAGTATCCTGTCCGATCAGCTGCACCCATTCATGTCCATTGTGCATTCCGACGGACGTGGACAATTCCAGCAGGACAATGTGACACCCCACACGTCGAGAGTTGCTACCGAGTGGCTCAAGGAACACTCTTCTGACTTTAGACACTTCCATTGGCCACCTAAATCACCAGACATGGACATTATTGAGCATATCTGGGATGCCTTGCAATGTACTGTTCAGAAGAGATCTCCACCGCCTCGCACTCCTATGGATTTGTGGACTGGACTGCACTGCAGGATTCACGGTGTGAATTGCCTCCTGCATACTTTCAGACATTAGTCGAGTCCATGCCAAGTCGTCTTGCGGCACTTCCGCATGCTCGCGGGGGCCCTACACAATATTAAGCAGGTGTACCTGTTTTTTTTTTTTTTTTTGCTCTTCAGTGTATATTACAAGGAAGGAACAGCAAGTCCAACGAAAAGACGCAGTAAATTCAAGCACGCAACTCGTGTCGTTTATTTTTTGTATGCAGTAGCGACAAACTTAAAATATAGAGGTGAACATGCACACAAATATGCCTACCGTAAATTTTATTCCGCTCATTTTTATATGCATTTGTACTTACTGTTTGCTAGGTTTATTCCATTATTTATTTTAATTTATCTGGCTGGGCTTGGCATTTTGTTGAGATTGTGGCAAACATTCAAATCACACATACGTAAGTACGTTACACAATTGTGTTTTAAACACCTAGGACAATTTACAGCGCCGTAAACAGACGTGAATTTCAAAAAATTAATTTCGTCATAAAATCAGTTTATGGTTAGAACGTTTAAATTTCGCAAGCCAAATATTTGCAATCACACACACACACACACACAGAGAGAGAGTTACATACATAAAGGCAACAATACTCTCTCATACACAGAGGCCACGACGCACGTTAATGTATATTTATTGCTGCTATGGACAAACAGATTTATCACAACATCGTAACTTGCCTAGGTAGGTTTTGAAAAAACAACGTGTACAAACGTAATGTGGTAGTTTTAAGTATTTTTCACAAGATGGAAAATTAAAGCTTCGTTCAGCAACACGCCATGTCATGTCGCCAGTCGCCACTTCTGCCAACTTCGGATTTGTAACCGTCCCGCCATCACATCCAAATATATTGTAATAAGTATTAAAACAATAAAATCTAGATTCAGTTTTAAATTTTAAAACATTTTTTGCTGTAATAAGTATGAAATATGCTAAAATTGAACATTTTCCTGCTACTACTAGCGGTGCGAAACTCGCCGAGAGAGAGAGAGAGAGAGAGAGAGAGAAAGCGAGATAGATATAGATAGAGGCGAGCGACAAGCTCCGCTCCGCCTACTAAAGTTTCTTCCTCGGACGAAAAAAAAAAACACCATGTCATGACGGCTATGGTACCTAAAAATTTAAACAATCAATAGGCCACGTTTAATTTGCAAATAGCCTACCAACAAACTAGGTTAAAACAACATTTTAACTGTGTACTACGAGTATTTCTCACTAGCCGTTGCCAACACATCGCTGCTCTCGCTGTTTTTAATTCGTATATAATTTGAAATAAATATTACAGGTTATAGAAGATACTAAGTTAAAGTTTCATTTATTCAAGAATATAATTTATTTATAAAACAGGTTGACGTGTTACTCTTAGGGTGATTTTTCAAAGGTTTGTTTCAAAACATCCGAAGAAACCGCGAATGGACTATATTCGCGGTTTATTCACGTTTTTTGAATCATAACCTTTGAAAAATCACCGCATGTATGAAGTGCTTGGTTATTTTCTGGTCACGTATCACAAGCGATTTATATTTGTGTTAACATAGAAATACCGTATCATAATTTATTAAATCGAAATTCTACTTTTCAATAATAATTATAATGAATAAAAATAGGGATAAAATGAGTGTGTTGATAATACCTAATAAGAAATACTTATTATGCAAAATATTATTACACTGACAGCGCACGAATGTGGCGCGCTGGCCCTTTGGTGTAATTTTCCAGACTAAGTTAAAAAAAAATTTCCATGAGGCGGAGGAATATCCTGGAAGTAGAACTTTAGCAGGGCTTTAGAAAAGATGGAAGTAACCGTGAATGGACTATACCTACGTACGTCTACGAAGGTGGCTGCCGTTCCGCGAAACATTTCCATTTCCGGTAAGGGCGTTGTTGCACTGAAAAAAATATTTTGTGGCAACCACAAAATGTATTGTTAGTATTCGCATTGTCAAACAAATGTTGTGGTGTCCACTAAAATATTTACTTGTCACCACGAAACTTTTGTAGCAAGTACAAAATTATTTTGTAGAACCTACAAAATAATTTAGCAAGGTGACCTCTCTACAAAAAATTTTCTGTGTGTGGTCACCAAAAATTTCATTATTTTATATTTATATGAAATACTGTTAAACTTTTAGATATTACTTACACGTACTCCCTTGCATAAAAATTGTTTTGTACTTCATATTTTTTTTTATATGTGCATGTGAAAAAAACACTATTTCAGCAAGTTGTATAAAAATTATTTTTAAAAGCTATAAAATGTTTCCCAGTTTTATTAAATTAATCAAAATAAGGAAACGTTTGCATCTTTTAGTTTTGAAGCAGGCTTATGATTTTTTGCAAATTTAATTTTGCTAAGCATACCTTAAATGAATTAAGACATTACGTCTCAAGTCACCCTCGTTTTCTTGAAGCCGTTTCTTTTATTTTATCTGTACGTCCCAAAAATTTGTTTTAGTTACCTAAATGGGAAAAACGCCATGGTCCGAGACAAATTTTAAATTTTTAATTTACTATTGCCTTCGCAGTGACAGTAACTGAACCAACGCACCTGTTCGGGCACTTCCAGGAGTACCTTGTTAGAATTCACAATATTTACGAAAGCAAAAAGAGGTAAATAATAATTTGGTAAACATTGCTGTCATAATACCGAATTAATTGTCTATAATAAAGTATAATTGTATATTTTATTTTAAAAATTAAAAATCATAAAATATATATTTTAAATATAATGCTGTTCATGCGTGCACAGAAATAGCAAACTTCTTCATATAGTCTTTTATATTTGTAAATCAACGTAACCAGTGAATGCAATTGTTTAACTGGTATCAATTTCAATTTTCGCATTATAAAGGATGAGTATAAAAGAATACCCCAAATTTGGAGGTTTATAATATCAAAACCAAACAACCTACAACCTTGATTCACCAATCGGATGAACCGTGGAACCGTGAAGTTTGTTTACCATACATTCATAAATGTTCAATGTGATCACCATGAGCGGCCCGAACGACATCTACGCGATAATCAAACTCGTTTCACACTCTTATCAGCATGTCCGATGTTAAGGTTTGGATGAAGTTCGTAACTCTCGGTTTGAAGTGGTGAGGGGGAAGCGAGCTCGCATTCGACACGTCAATGTGAAGGGGACGGTCTGATATTTCCTTGCCCAGAACGAGGTAGACGATGCCTTCAAATCTAAGCTGGATTTTAACGATGAAGCGACGTTCCATACAAATGGTAGGGTGAACCGGCACAACGTGCGGATATGAGGTCAGGAGCCACCACATGAAGCCACCGAACACGAGCGCGCTTCTCCCAAAGTGAACTTGTGCTGCGCTGTATCCAAAGACACTGTTTTCGGCACTTTCTTTATTCACGAGCCCACTGTTACAGGAATCCCTTATTTGGACATTTTTACAGAGTAGGTGTTTCCTCAGTTAGAAGAGGGGACGGGGGGCTTCATTTTCCATCAGGATGGTGCGCCACCCCATTGGCACCTAGCTGTTCGCGGATACCGGAACGAGACGTTGCCGCAACGCTGGATTGGTCAAGGAGCAGCTGGTGACCAGGTTCTTCCTCACTGGCCCCCAAGAAGCCAGGATTTTACCCCATGCGATTTTTTTCTATGGGGTACATAAAGGATCAAGTGTTTATTCCACCATTGCCGGCTAACATTGACGACCTCAAAACGATAATTACGGACGCCATCCAAACCGTAACACCGGACATGCTGACATGAGTGTGGAACGAGTTTGATTATCGCGTAGATGTCGTTCGGGCCGCTCACGGTGGTGATATTGAACATTTATGAATGTATGGTAAACAAACTTCACGGTTCCACGGTTCATTTGATTGTTCAATCAAGGTTGTATGTAGGTTTTTTGGTTTTGAATTTATAGACCTTCAAAGATGGGGTATTCTTTTATACTCATCCTGTATTTTTCATTGACAAAATGAGCCTAAGCCTTTATTGTAAAATGTTGTTTTCCGTACAGACATAGCCAAAACTTATTATACAATTGTTACAACTAAAAGAAAACACGAAATGCAAAATTTTCGACAGGATATACCCAATAGAATGGAAAATAAATGAGAAATCGTAACATCTCTTTCGGTTAACAATACACAGCTGGCAGAAAAGCAAATCACTACTGCAAGTCCTCCATTAGTACTATATTAATCGCACATGGTCCTCTGGCGTATTCTTCCATAAGGTTACCATAATCACACTGGTTCTGATCCCGACTGGTTATAATGGGAATGGCTTCTTCTCCTTAGAGGTTTTTCGCCCATTTTCAAAATAAAACTAATGGTGCATAATAATTTATTCTCTACGTCCATACCCTGATAATAGAATGTGCATGGCTGAAAGTTATTAAAATGGCACAATAAAGTTTCCGGAAACAACATTATTAAAAATTTATGTTGTTTTAAAACTCTTATAGTGTCGTGAGTTTCTAGCAAATAAAAATGAAATTTTCTAAGCACGTATACTCCTCTACTCCCCTCCTTTTTAACCTGTACAATTGTAATTGCCGATATGCATAAATTTATGAAGTACGTAACGAAGAAAGATAAACACTAACAAAAATAAAACTTGAAGGCAATAACAGCGATAGTCCATTCACGGTAACTTTCAAAATTTTTGAGGCCTTGATAAAGTTCTGCTTCCAGGATATTTCACCGCCTCACACAAACAATGCTTTTAACCAAATCTGGAAAATTTCACCAAAGGGACAACGCGCCGCATTCGCGCGCATTCAAAATAATAATAACATTATGCATGATAACTATTTCTTACTAGGCATTACCAACACGCCTATTTTCTCACTGTTTTCAATCATATTAATTATAAATTAAATATTATAATTTATAGAATATAGAATATAAGTAGAAGTGTAAATTTAACCAAAAATAAGAAACATTTATGTTAACTAAAGTATATAAAACACTTGTGATGCGTGGCATATTTATGAAATACCGAACACGTTGTACGTGGGGTGATTTTTCAAAGGTTTAATTCGAAAAAAAGTGAAGAAACCGCGAACAGGTTACAACGAAGTAGACGTTGTTTATCATTAGGCTGGTTCAAGAACCACGGGCAGCTTCCAGCGCGAGCTCAAAGCGCACGGTAGTCGGATTCCGCGGAGGGAAGGAAGCGTAGCGGAGCGCGAGACCTCGTTCTCTAATGACTCATTAGCAGAAGAACGAGGGAGCGCGAGGTAATGAAGCCTACTTGAGACTGCGGCCGTAGCACACGTGCTTCCAGCGCCTCCTCTCGGAGCCTTCGACCCCCAAGCGGTACGTGTCCCCGCTGCTATTGGCCCGTCACGTCGTATTCCGTTTGCCTGTCTAGAGGCGCATCCATGCACATCACCTGCATGTGGTCTGGGGCACAAGTTATCCGTGCACTGACGTCACGTTTGCGTGAATTACTGGCAGGGAACGTTAAAAAACTAAAAGAACTTCAATGGTACCATTAATTTGAGATATGCGTGTGTCTAGAAGATGCATTTGAGTGTTTTACAGCATGGTTAAGCTACGTTAGGTTTACAACGAACATTTAACACATTTAATTACACAAAGTAAGGTTTACGTGGGCGAAGTTTGTAAATATGCTCACTCTATCTATGAAATTATTTGTAAATTTTCCATATCAGTGTGTACGCACAGTGACAACGCGTGAACGGTAACATATTTTTCCGTACATCTATCGTAACGTTCCTACAGTTGCTCAGGAAAAAGTCAAATGNCAACGCGTGAACGGTAACATATTTTTCCGTACATCTATCGTAACGTTCCTACAGTTGCTCAGGAAAAAGTCAAATGGGTAGGGAAGTTCCCAACTTTGTATAGTAGCAATGCTTAAAATTCCAATATATTCAGCCTGATACGTAGTACTATTTCCATACGCTGTATAGGTTAAAAACTTCCATTACAGTTAAGGAAGTTTTTTTTTTACAATATGCGCAGCCACCACCTTTATTTTAAATCAATGGCGATGTAGCCTCATAGTCGTTGTTCTGTTGCCTTGTGCACTCAAGAATGTGTTTAATAATGGATAAGCATCGCACGGGTTTTCCAGCATTGCGTTAGTATAGGCAACTTCACAGGTCTGTGTACAGAATGTCAGGTAATTCGCGACTACGGACTGCAATACAAGAATCTGCGATCGAAACTAAGCAGAAAATACTCTTTGATGAAAAAGCATAAGGCTCACATTCACCAGAAACCCGACATTTAAGTGGATAAACTGACTTTATTTCACGTTAAGCACAACACACAGCATCACCATACAAAATATCGAAACGTCATAACAGGTGTTCGAAGTTTGCTCTTCCCATAGCAACGTATTTTTCCGCAAACTCGATGCATGCAGCATGCACGAAGCTTGGCCGCCGGATGCACCCATGGCCATTGCCGTGTCGCAGTACTCGCCGCATGTGATTTCCACTACCTCTTTTGCACTACTGAGCTCGGCTCGTTCCCTTGCCCTACGCATTACGACTGACACATTACTTGCAGTATTGACACATCACGTCACCTTTATCTAATTGTAATACCGCATGTTTGCTACAGTGGTTTTAAACTTAGTTTTGACCACAGATTCATTTTATGCAGTCCGTATTCGCGGATTACCTGAAATACTCCGACGATTGTCGTTTATTCGCTGGCTGCTGCCTAGGTGTAAAACCGTTCCTCTTCTGACACGACTGCACATCGTGGACTAAAGATGAGACAGACCGATTTTCGCCTTCAGCACACCTTCCCAACAGACTCGCACATCATCAGTACAACTGCCAAAGTCACGCGGTCGACACTGATGAACGTGTTTGTTTACATTTGAATATTCAACACGCCCATCGTTCTATATGAACTAAAGACTTTGAACAACATAAATATATCTAGTTTCGTTAAATTTAGTGTAGACGAAGAGTAAAATCATCTTAAATCGCTAGGTACGTAAACAGTGTCATAACCTCAAATTCTACCCATGTTGTTTTTGGTAGGGTTATTGATAAGAAAAGCAGACCAATATTGGGATATGGAGAGTAGCTTTGTGAACAGCTCGCATGAAGAACTGCTCCATTCTCTGTACGCTACACAGTAATTCGTATAGGCTGTTCACGGTAAACTGAGAGCTTTTAAAAGCCCTGCTTAGGATTTACTTGTATGCACGTTGTGTATTCTTCCGCTATATGTAAAATTGATATTGACATGAGCTTATATAATGGCAATTTTATGTGAAATGTGTTCTATATAAAGCAGTGATCGTGGATTTTATTTCACACGGATATTTGAAGGAAGTTAGAAAACAATTTTCATAGTGACGGCGTTATTTCACTAGGAGTGCGAATGGCGGAAAAAAAAAAAAAAAAAAAAAAAAAAACAGGACACGTGCTAATTATATACTATTCGCGTTTTATTCACACTTTTTGAATCGAACCTATGACAAATCACTTCATGTATGACATGTTTGGTCGTTTTCGTGTGATAACATAAAGTACCTTAGTTTGCTGAAATTGTATTTTCTTTTATATTTTATACATAACTCATAATATTTAATTTATAACGAATTTGAATAGAAAACTGAGAGAATATGGGTGTTGGTAATTCGCGGTAAAAAAAAAAATTGTCCTCTAAGTGAACACGAATGCGGCACGTTGTCCCGCCGGTGTAATTTTCTAGGCTCGGTTAAGCCTTGTTTGCACGAGGCGGAGGAATATCCTGGAAGTAGAACTTAAGCAGGGCTTCATACTAGTGTGAAGTAACCGTGAATGGGCTGTAGTGCTCCTTCCTGAGCGCGCGTAGCTGGCCGAGCTGAAGCAGGGAGCTGGCCAGCAACGGCTGCAGTAACATGGCCGGCGAGAGACTGGAGACGCTTCGGATACTCGGCGCGTACTCCTACACCCTCAAACTTCCCCGCGCGCCAAGGCAGATGAAATTCGTTAAATTGCCAGGCGATACTTGATACTTTCCACCGAACGGCGGGCCCCGGCTTAGTTGGGCTTGCCGCCGCGAGATAGCGCGGGACGCGCACGGTAAACTTTTCCACGAGGCATCTCCCACCCCTCNCCAACCCTTCTTCATTCGTCCCGCCCCCTCCGACTTTCAAGAACTTTCCGTCGACGGCTTGGGGTTGGGGGGTGGGGGATGGATTGCCTGGGGTAGGTAAGATAGCCGGGATAACACCCGGTGTTTTATTAACAGACACTTGGGGTGTTTAATAAAGCGTCGTCTCGGGCCTGTTTTACAACCCCTCGGGATGCGAACCCCGCACTCCAAACTCCCTCTCTCCAACGCCACGCGCGCGCGATTGTTTGCTGTAACTGCGCTCAATAATTCAGCCGCGGGGTGGGTAGGTCGTGGGATGATGAGGGGAAGGGGGTGACGGAACTCTAGATCAGATCCGATGGCGGCGTATAAAGTTATGGAAGGGTATGGGAGACAGACAGAGAGCTCCTCTCAAATGATAACACTATTACTTTCAGAGCCCCCCCTTCCTTTTCGGGAGAAGGGTTAAAAATAACTGGGTAGCGAACGGGCGTGCGCGGAAGGGAAATCGATTTTTAATAATGCAGGAATACCGGTGAAGGGGAGAAGAGCCACGGACGAGAGATAACGGCGGTCGCAAAACTCCAGCAGACATGGAGGAACTTTTTTTTTTTATCATCGTCCCCGGTTTGCGGGTCGGATCGTTTGTAACTCGCGCATCCAGAGCAAGAAACCCGCCGACGATCCCCGCTTACTCATTTGTGAAATCACGTGCGAACAATATCCCTAAAACCATAATATTTTACCAAAGTTGGCGCGCGCGATCGGTTGGGTCCTGTGAGCTGATAAGATAGTCTCATTCCCCAAGTTATTTCATCTCTACTGGTATTCGCTTTCTCTATTATTTTATCTGGATATTGCTACCTGCGTGATTCGAGATCATTCCGGCAAAATATACTTTTTTTTTTTTTTTTAGCGGATGAACTCGAGCTTGCAAAAGTGTTTTCCCCCAATACAAATTTATCGAAATTACTTCCAGAACTGCTTGAATCCTACTAAACATTGTCACTCGTAAAAGTAGAAACACAATGCAAGGAAGCGATTCCAATCGATTCCAATCGTGTACGGCCGCATTATGTTCAGTTAATACGCATGTGGTAACAAAACCACAATAAATATGCGAGTATTAAATTGAAGTTAACCCAGTTTTATACTTACGGTACATAATCAAGGATTATTAAACCAAAAAAAGCTATAAATAAGTGAACAGGATACATTCATCCTTATTCTTATACACTAGGGTACCAGTTTGGGTATATTAAGTTTTATATCAGAATTGCTTCATTTTTATTAAATAACGATGATCTTACAAATAAAATGACATTACCTCATACAAAATACATTAACAACTAACACAATACAATAATAATTTACCTGCTGCTTAACATAAATAATTACGAAAGTCACCTACTTTCGTCAGTGCTAAAAAAAAACTACGACAAAAACGGTACTTGGTACTGTAATAATTCTGCACACCTCTGCAATGTCGTTGGAGCCAAGAGTTAAAAAAGTGCACCAATAAACAGCACGAATAGATACACACTATATATACGCCTACACAAACATAACAGCGTATAATGATGTTAAGATACGCTCATTTCACGCCAAGTCGTTTCAGTTTGAAATGAGAGCCTTATCTTTAATTTGCGTATCGGGGAGAGACCATTTATTTTCCATTTTAAAGCTACCAGGTAGTTGATAAAAACAACGATGACTATAACTTTTATCGAACCAGTGTCTAGATTACCACCACCTATTATATAGTTTTGAACGGTGAGAAGTACAGCGCAGCTGTTGGAATAGTTAATCGTCATTGCAAAAATCGGGAATTGTAGATTATCGCCCTTGTAACATTCTGTATTTTCTTCACGAAGAAGCAAAAGTATAGGCATAGTAATGTATTTTTTCTTCACTAATAATAATACGAAAAAAAATAATAAATTACATGGGTGCA
Organism: Clitarchus hookeri; assembly: GCA_002778355.1. Classification (NCBI taxonomy): domain Eukaryota; kingdom Metazoa; phylum Arthropoda; class Insecta; order Phasmatodea; family Phasmatidae; genus Clitarchus; species Clitarchus hookeri. The sequence goes on along the minus strand of NQII01006021.1, from coordinate 95,047 downwards.
AATGTTTTAATGCATGTCATAAAAGCTTAGATGATAAAGTAGGTCTTGACGTCTCGTTGACAGCAATGTCATTAGTGATGAAACGAGAAACACATGCAACAGTACTGAAACATTTACAAATACACACGTGCCCTACCTGGGACTCGAACCCAGAAAACATAGTTCCATAAGCCAGTGTGCAATCAACTGTATTACGGAGATCGGATTCGGAGCATAATCTTCGAATGTAATCAGTATAATGATATGAATTATAGAATTTACTAACCTAAAGTTTTCACAGGAGCGTCATTTTGAAAATAAGTGTCAGAGATACTTAAAACACGTAAGTTTACACGGTCTACCGTACCGCTACTTGTGTGACGAATTTGGTGGAAATAAGTTTATTGGTCCGTAAGATATTTCGTAAAAATTTAATTTTCTTATTCAGTGATATGTGACAAACTGCCAAAAAAAAATTTTGTATACGCTGCTCCTAATAGATATTGTCAGCATAAAAAGTTTGGTTGAATATGGTTAAATTGTTTAATACATATAAAAAAATTTATCAAAATATTTATATAGCCGCAATTTTGATTGAAAAACAGTGTATGTTCCCAATAAAATCATATAAGTTTGCATGGCCATCTGTAACACTAATGGTTTGCGAGATTTTGTGGAAATTAGTTTAATTGTTTCGGAAATATTGCAAAATGTTCAGTTTTCTCACACGGTACTATTTTGTAAAACGTCCGACAAAAGACGTTCCCTATAACATACAAACCTGAATTATTTGTTAACGTGATTCAAATATTTTGCGACCTCCAAACCTTGTTAGTTTACATTTCCCTACTATAGCTCTACTCGCATGAAACATTTGGCGGGAATCGGTTGATTGGTCCTCGATATATGGCATCAAACCTCAATTTTTATCATGTGACAACCTCCATAAATGGAGGACAAAACAGTTATGTATTAGCACATTTGATGATTGTCATAGATACAGTGTATAAAGTTAGACTAAAATATGTTACACAATTTCGTAGATATAATACACTAAGCTAAAGTGTTGTTATAGCCACCATTTTGAAAATAGGAGCCTGACCCACTCAATACATACCAATTTACATGACCTGCCGTAGGGCAACTTACTTGCCAAATTTGGTGGGAACCTTGTGGTTTTCTCCGTAGATTTGACACTAAAATTTTAACTTTTGTAATGCTATCTTACAAAATGGCGGACAAAAGAGACTGCCAGCATTGAAAGTTAAGTTGGAATTTATTACATGGTTTCGACAATATGGCATACTAAACTAAAATGGCAACATGGTCGCCGTTTCGAAAATGTAAAGGCTTTACTTTCCATGTGGTGCTGTATTTTAAAATGACGGACCAACCACCATATCCATTTCTAAATGCAATTTTTAGATTATGCACTGTCAACATTCAAAATTGGGTTTGTACGTATAGTTTGAATGGTTTCAGAGATATGACAATTCAGCGTACATTTTAGCATGGCCGCCATTTTGAAAGTAAGTTCATTGCGTGTTCAAAAACTACAAAATTCAGATGTCCTTACTATATGCTATTCGCGGTAAAGTGAGCACTTTTAAAAGCCTTCTTATCTGAAATAATATCCACAAACATATTTTATTTCAGCCTTAGGCGTTAACTTCCAGGTGCGGTGGAATATACACACTAAAAGGCTGAAGTGATAAAGTAACTAGGGCCTCAAATGTGCTCACTTTACCGTGAACAGCCTCTAAGTACATGTGTACCGATTTTGGTGAAATTTGGTTCGCGCGTTCAAAAGTTTTTATGGGGGAACACACACACACACGCACTGACACTGATACGCACACACACAGATACAGACGTGCACGCGCACACGCGCGCACGCACGCACGCACACACAGACAAAGACACGCACACATGCAAGTGATTTCCTAAGCCTTTCTCTCTTTTGGAAAGTAGGCTACGAAAACCAACGTTAGGAATGGAGAAATGAACGAACTGCCGAAATGTAAACTGTACTATGAGTTTTGTCATGGTCAAGTAGTTAGTTGTGTGCCATATTTTTACTGTGCGAAAGTAAGAGGGGCCGGGGGGATAGATAGGCTGAGATTCTCAGAATAGTTTACCGTTGTTATAAAATATATAGACCCCTACAAAGATGAAACACCGTTTTTTATAAGGCCTCATATATAACTAGCCACTTCGAAATAATTTAAAGCAACTGAATTTTAAACTGTGAGATTTATGACTAAAGGCATAGTGTTCAGATTCAGACAACAATCTTCTTCGGGGGACTTTTTCACAAATAAATTACTTACTTATTTAAATGATTCATGAGCTGACAAAGAGCACAATGCCACGAGCAAGAAAGGATATTATTTTTAAGAAACAAACTGAGTATATGTGTGTTACGGAGTTGCAACAATAGTTATCTGGAATGGAAAAGGAAAACACTCTAACTGGGGNNGGGGACGCCCAACTGCAGTCGGCCGAGATCTAACTGACTACTCCCAGAATTCAAGTCAAGTATGATACCACATGGTCTAATAAGCCAGAAGCATTTAAATATTTCAAGTGAGCAAATTTTCCAAACACAAAAAGGGAAAGAATGTAAACAGGGAAAAATACTGGGCTTAGTAAATTAATCTGCAAATATGTTTAACAAGACAAAACACGTGTGCACATTTGAGAACCTGGTGTGTTTTAGACTTTTCATAGCTGAAAACAAGTTCTCTGCTCTGATGGTGAAAGGGAGACAGGGGTAAGCAATTCAGGAAATTTCACCCATGAAAGGAACAATGGTTGTCATCCAACAGAAACTAAACGCGTCTTGAGTGCGACTTCACTGGAATATTCCAGCGAGAAAAACGCCATTGCTTTCCAGAACTGACGCCCTCGGTGATTTTTTTGCGGCCCCGAGCGACGACGTACTTCAAAGTTTTCAGATGATTCCTTCAACACGACTTGCGCAGTTTCAGCACTCGACTTCGCGGGGGACTGCAGAACACCTACACACACACACACACACACACACACACACACCAATCACAGCGCTTTGACCAGGCACCAGCGACGGCCTTCCACTTCCACGTCCAACCCAGTTTAACTACGGCCCAGAGACAAACTTGTATGAACTGTCTCTTCATCGCCGGCACTTTTCCATCCAATCAAGTGCTCCCTTCGGAAGGGACGGGCCGTGGGAAGTGGGAGGCAGGGGAGAAATAAGGGAACAGCAGTAACTGACGTCCATCGAGTTGCTCCAGAAGTTGGAACTAAAGACAAGAGCAGCTCACGCGCTCGGCCGTAAAAAAAAAAAAAAAAAAAAAAAAAGTAACAACAGGAGGCCGGCAGGAAATGGCTCCCTTGCGAGATCGAGGCCAGGCATCGCGTGAAGTGTCTTCAATGGAGCGCTGAAGCGACTTCGCTGCAGGAATGATGGTGGTATGGGGTCCTGAGAAACTTCGATTAGACGGAAACAACACATCTTCCACACACCCTGACGAAACAAAAAGTGACACAGGCAAGAAAGACACAATACGCGTCGCGCTGATCGTAAAAAGTGCGGGAGGAACGCACGCAACTTTACACTGCAAATGAATGTAAGTTACTATTATGTATTAGTACGGCTTAGTAACACATCACACTTCATCCAAGGAAGACTACTTACAGCCACCGGTATAGGTGTACATTCCCACGTTATAGCACCAATCCACGACATCGCAATTTTCGCAGGCACAAACACACTAGCCCATCTCCACCAAGGCCACCAAGAGAAAACATGTTGACCGACAGAACTGATCCAGCCAAAAGTTGACATGCGTTAATACACGAGTAAATACACAAACGGCGCAAGTGAAAAGCCCAAATTTTTTTTTCGGTATTGCAAAATAATATACAAAATAATAATAATACTCGCAAATTTTTATTGCCCCCTCCCTCTTTTTGGAAGTAATAAGGCCTAATAACTGTTACCGATAACTCGCTGAAACTGTTCTCGGTTTATTAAAGTTTGGAACAGAATTTTCATCAAAAAATTATCACAGTAAACGATAACACAGACATATATCATTATACATTAGTTTATAATAGGTATATAATATATACACACATACATACATACACAGGATGTTCCGCGACGTAACTGACGAACATCACCAGCGTGTTCTAAAGGTCATTAGCAACAATAAATGCCATATACACATGTAGGCTATGAAGCCCCGTTTTCGAGTTACGGAGATGGAAATGCAATAAACACAACATTTGTAATTACTGACTATCTTTATTGACATTGACTACACGTAAGAGGTTCCACACAAGCTGTTCGAAATGGGCTCTACTTAACCGTAAGCAGGCTGCGACACGTTGCGCCATGACTTTATGCCACTGCATGAATGAATGTTCAAATCGGAGTTGAGTGGTGGTATCTGTGATCGCCCGTATTAACTGGACCCGTGTGTCTGGTTCCCGTCCGCTGTTCACATTACACTCCAGGTAGTTCCAGAAGAAAAAGTCAAATGGGGAGAGGTCAGGAGACTACAGCGGCGGCCTTGGGACTGTGTCACCTCTTTCTATCCACCTGCGCGAATACTCTGCATTCAAGAATCCAGTCACTGCCCGATCCTGCTGCAAACCACATGCTACGTCGTACTACTAACGGCACATCTTCAAATAAAAGTGGTTAGTCTTGTTTCCAGAAATTTTCTGTGGTAATGAGCATTGAGATTGTCCTGTATGGAATGTGGTCCGTTGAGATGATTGCCACGTAACCGTTCTCGATAAGTATATTTATTGCATTTCCGTCACTGTTACTCTGAAACGGAGCTTCATAGCCGACATGCGTATTGACTTTTTTGTTGCGGGAAATGCATTAACACACTTATTCTTGGATGTCCTTGGATATCCTGAATGCCCGAGTGTGACATCCGTCAGAGAATCCTTTGACTGTCTGTGTGCTATATGGGATGTAATACAATTTATAGCATCGCTCCTAAATGTGATATACGCCGTTGAAAATCGAGTTTAGAAATTGAATTTTTACAAAATACCAGAAACGGCGAGGAACTGAACTACGAATTTCTGGTTTAGGGTTGCGTGTTGAACGTAAAATTAACCAGTTATTATACTGCAATGAAATATTTTTAAACGGTTATTTTTACGTGAACATAATGATAAGAATTTAGTAATCTGCGTATTTAATAATAGTATTGGCCACCACATTTTTGATGAACGCGTTTTAGCACTCGTGTGTTTCCTTCGTGCGGCGCTCGTCAAGTGTATTTTCCAATCACCGTATTTAAACGTATTTATTTTGGATATATCGATACATTTGATAATTGTATAAGAAGTGAACCCGTAACCACAGGAACCTTAAAAGTAAACGTGCTAGCCCAGTATTTATCATAATATTCCTTAAAAAAAAACTCTGATTTGATTACTTTTGAGAAGGTATACGATGGCACATTTAAATTTTGCACTGTCGCGTATCAGATTAATGGTATCTCCAATAGTGCTCAAATTATTATCGAAGAAACGGCTCCTTGTGATAAATACCACCTCACTCTCGTATTGCTTTGTTCTCATGTAACATTATTACGAAACCATTAGGTAAAAAGTGAAACTAGAACGGTACCGACAAATACATATATGAAAATAAACACTTTAGTAAAAAAAATCAATCACCAATGCATAGTGTACAGGTACATAGTGTATAGGTATTTTGTCTCATCGTATCATAATTTACATTATATTTCTTCGAAAGCACACATTTTCTGGCCATAACAAAATGAAATCAAATTCAATAACCTAAAACATCAGAAACGTTATACAGAGCCAAATTAAAGCTATAAGAATTGTATCTGTCTCAGAGTGATTTATCATGATGACTCTCATGAGTTTTGGTAGCTTTTTTTCACTCAAACATTTGAATTTAAATTCCGTCTTGCAAAGGCCTTTTGTTCTAAGTTCTCCATATTGAGTCAAATAAGGCTTGCTGTATAAGTTGAATTTAACTCTTACCTTTTAAATTAGCAGTAGTAAAATGAGCAAGTTTGGTAAATTTAAAAAACAAATCGTTATTCTACAAATACATGGCAACTGTCACAGCGACAAGTGTGTCTTCTTGACGCAACACCTTTTCGTTTACTCGATTATTTTAATAAGATAAGCTAAAAAATCACGTTAAGGTAAAATAATATTTATAACAAATGGGTTGAATCGAGATTATTTACATGTCCTAGATAGAGTTAAATTTTCCATTTTCTTGGCACGACACTGACGACATTCTTAGCAACATCCTTAGGGAAACTAAACTATTTTAAGTCACAGCTTTCAGTTTCTTGTATCTGTAGCGCCTATGCACTGCACAGCTCGACAGTGTCGAACTCTTGAAACTTTACAATGACAACACAGCAACGGGCGAAAAATGTTTTCCTTTGAGATAAACAACGTGTCTCGTTACCGGCGCGTCCTTCCTTCTCTCCCTGAGCTGAAGTCACCGAGGATTGGCAAAAACAAAGAGAGGAAACATGAGCAAGACTTCAATTTACCTCCTTACATCATGGGGTACTTCTAACTGAAGTTACTCGTTGGCACGCAACCATGCGTGTACTTTACCGTGTGCAGACTGCATAACATACCACGCACCCGCAATTTGCAGATATTTGCTAACTGTTGAGGTTTATAATTAAACATGAAGCAAATTCTTAGCCGAAGTGCGAGTGTCTGTTTTAATTTGCCTTTGCTAATTTCGATTTATACTTTCCTTTATCTGTTATTTAAGTTTTTTTTTTACAGAAAAAATTTAGAATTCTTTGATAAGCACGCTCTAATTCATTATAGCCTTCAAACAATCGCTGCAAATAAAAATTTGATTCAATGTCCTACTTGTTTCATCTACTTACGCTTAAAAAATCACAAGTTAATCACAGTGTATTTATATTGTAAATACGTTCTGTATATATTAGGAAAAAAATGTATAGCGGAAATTAAATAACTGCAAAATAGGTGTATTGTTATATTTTAAAAACTACATATATGCATATGTATTTTAAAATTTCCAACTCATCAACTTTTGAGATACGAACTCACTCCTTTCTCTGCATATGATCCATTCTATATATGTTAAGTATTTTTCTAAAGACACGAAACACTATAATTCATCTTGATACGCGTGTTTGTATCGTCACTGTGAAATTCAGCGTCCGTGATCAGCTACCGTAATCCGTAACTCGAAATGAGCATACGTGGAAATAGAATACAATTTTTGACCTTTGAATGTATGTATGTATTTTCCGTTTATATACACAGATGTGTTTATGTGTGTGCACAGAGAAGTCGTAGCCAGTTCCATTTTATACATGACTTGCAACCCCAGAAAATTGGCAGCGCCCGGGGTCGAACAAGACTTTCCGTCCTGGAGTCAGTTGCCTTGCCAATCTACTCTTCAAAAACGGGGATCCTTTTCGAAAAAAATAAAACTGCGTGGGGATTGCGGCATGATCGCAGGACACCGAAGCTTCGTGCGAGTTTGCATGGGGGGGGGAGAGGGGAGAGGTAGTGAATCAAAGACGTATATTCGGGAGGAAAGGGGGAACAGAAAGAAGAGAGACCTGGCCGCAGGTGGAATGGAAAACAGCGACGAAGCAATCGGAAAAAAAAAACTGCTCGTGGCGGGTCGACATAGCGAGAGAGCTGAAACGCGCCGGCAATATCAGAGTTGCCAACTTTTTTGAGGGAAAGTCTGTAAATAAACTTACAAAAATTCGCCAGAGCAATGTATTTCAAATTAAGTTTAGACAAAATATATACAACATTTGCTTTCGCAGTTAAAAATATTATCTACCATTGCTCGTTACAGTTGCTTGCCACCATATGTGTATATAAATACTGTCAGAAAATTAAAACAATTAAGTTAAAAGCAAAAAAAAATAATAATAATAAATCCCATCTTAAATACTCTAATAGGGTATTATATAGATATTGGTACCAGCACACAGTACTCTCAAGCTGTATAAACGGAGACTTCAAGTATTTTTCAGTGTAGAGGTTCCCAAAAAATCGCGTACAACGGGGCCAAACCGCATCGTTATTCTCGCAAGAGACAGCCCAAACAGTTACCTATGAAGAGAAAATCACATGCAATAAAATGCGTAATATGTCTCTCCAGATATTTTTAAGCTCTCTCAAGGTGTACGTCATATATTCCAAGGAAGTGAACAATACTTAAGACACAAAAGTAAGACAATCTGATAAAAAAAAAAAAACATTCCGGTTTAATTTTAATTACCAGATCTACCGTCAGATTTTTTTACAAAGAACTCAGTAACTTTTCAACCTGTCGTACATATGAAATTTGGCCACCTGACATTCCGGTACGGCCACCCTGATTTCGGTTTTCCATTTTTCTCCCAAAATCACCCCAGGCGAAAGCTGGGATGGGTCCTTAACGAAGTATATGGCCAATTCTTTCCCATTCCTTCCCCAATCCCTCTTTACTGAGAAACTTGCTCCGTCTCGAATGACCTCGCTGTCGATCAGACGTTAAGCCCAACAACCTAACACTATTCACGGTAAAGTAAGCACTGTTAAACTTTTAAAATCAACCTTGGAAAAATGCCACTGCATATACTATACTAACTGGCATACAGTAGCATGCGTTCAGTAAAGTTGGTAACGACGGAGGGAAAGTAGTTCCGTCCTTTAACGTTGAATTAAATGTGTTGGGTAAACATTTGTGAATACTGAAAAGTGTTTATTCTGTTCCTGGCTTCTTTTAATGAACTTAAGCGTAAGAAAGGGCTAATTTGTAAAATATTTACTTCCCCGATAATTTCAGTTTCACTTGACCGACGCACGAATAAAGTATTCAGACCTATGGCAATGTTAATTTTATATATAACGGAGGAATACACAGGGTGCATACGAGTAAATCTTAAGCAGGGCTTCCGAAAGTGCTCAATTAACCGTGAAAAGCCTTTAACTACCTACCATCTCCTGAATTTATGAATGGAGTAGTAATGCAGTGCATAAATATATTAGTATTAGTAGTTATTGTCACTATAGGATGCGTAGTATAAAGAATTAGAATCCCCTTGATGTGTGGCGGATGACATGTCATCCGCGCCACTTCCATACTCCGGGCACCAAGGGCACACACTAAAGAACAAAAATATACATAAATAACAAGCCACTTACGTGGTGAGATGCATGTAATAAATGAAAAAAAAAATTGTAAAAATAATGTGGTCCGACAACAGGAAGCCATAGGGCAAAATAATAATAATATAAGGAAAGAAGTAACAGCTAAGAACAACGTATAACTGCATTTCGCAGAAATGGGTAACGTTGTAGGGGTGGTAAGACACGCATGCGTCGTTCAACCTATGGCTGGCCATGTAAAAAAAAAATCCATCTCCTGAAGTCACCAGATCTGGTGAGCAAATCAGTGGGTTGGCAAGTGTGCCGGTGATGGGATGCGGCGCCCGCGGGCACGTCGCCCCGGCTGCGAGAACAACTTGTGACAAACAACACGAAGGGGTGAGGAGGAAGGGCGGGGAATAAAAATAAGCGGTTCGTCGGGGCTGAGGGGGTGGAGTGGATCGGGAAGCAGAAACGATCCGCGAGTCGGCCCCGGGGAAGGCGGAGGGAGAAACTCGTTTCGAAGCGCTGGCTGCGAGGCGAGAAGGTAAACAAAAAAACACGGAGATTGATATTGAGCAGTAAGTCGCGACGGGCAGATCGTTTTGAAGAGGAAACGAGCAGCGGATACGCGCGGAGGGGTGGAGGCGGCACACGTGCGACAGGTCTCACACACGGAGGAAGGTTACCCGCGTCGGTCCGCGACGCTACGAATCTTCGCGCCAATCCCGACCCCGGGGACTTGATAAATTACACTGCAGGGTTGCCACGTTGTCAGATACTTCACAGGTGGCGGATTTGTAACACGCGTGCAAATAAATACACGAGCTTTTCACATATAGGTTATTACAGCTGAGGGTACAAAAATGTATAACTATTAGCAAAAGTACGCCTCAGCTATTACGGTTTAAACAATGTGCGAAATACAGGACAGAACTACAGAAAACAGAAAGGGGTCTTCGACTCCTCTTAACATCAGGATCACGAAAATATAGTTGTTTATTGGAAATGACAGTCAAGTCCTGCAAAATTTGTACGGTATATATATATATATATATCATCCTGTTCCCACTGCATCCATCGTTCACACACAGTATCGGCAGAACGGTTCAAGTGGCGAGCAATGTGCCAAAAAGGTCCAACCTGCCTCTTGGAGGCCGATGATGTGGCATCTCTCAAACTCATCCAGCTGGGCAAGACCTTGTCGAATGAGCCGTCAGGTCATGCTGTGCTTGGCTATGTGGATGACACTGTTCATTCCGCTACTGAGCCCTTACCGTCGTAATCGCGGGATTCGTTCATGGGGATAAATGAAAAAAAAAGAATTTATACACATATAGATATATATATGTATAAATTATTTTTAAAAAAACCTTTTTGGCACATTGCTCGCCACTTGAACCGTTCTGCCGATACTGTGTGTGAACGATGGATGCAGTGGGAACAGGATGGTACACACACCCGTCGAGAAGGCTCGGGTCGACCCCAGCGGGCCACCAGCAGGAAGGATCCTTTCATCGCGCGACAGGCTGTAGGCACTCCACAGGCGTCGCTGCGCACCATCCAGGGACATCGCTGGGACACGCCTGTGTCCACCAGTACCCTGTCCAAATGGCTAGCAGAGCTTTTCCCGGGAACGGGCAGTACGGTAGCTTGCGGATTGGCGACAAGTGGTTTACAGCGACGGATCACGGTTCTGTCTGGAAACAGACGACCGCCGAACTTGAGTCTGGAGACATCCTGGCCAGCGCCGTGATCCACGCTTAATTGTAAAACGTCATACTGCCCCAACAAGGGGTTGTCATGGCGTAAGATGCCATTTCCTACTATTCCCGCGCCCCGATGGTGGTGAAGGAAGGAACCCTGACGGCGCTGCGATACGTCCAGGAAATTTGCACTCCCTTTCTGACGCAGATTAACCAACCCATTTTCCAGCAGGATAATGACCCGCCTCACACAGCATGGGTATCTCTGGCCTACCTTCGTGATGTCAACATGCTTCCTTGGCCAGCAAGGTCACCACACCTATACCGCTGAGAACTTTTGGGAGCGGATCGTAACAGCGAAGTCTCGAGAGCCGATAAGAGTGATTGAGATGAGTACGGAGCGGCGCCGGAATGAAATGGCGGGGGAAACGGGAGATCCCCGAGAAAACCCGCCGACCAGCGGTATCGTCCGGCACGATTCTCACATGCGAAAATCCGGGAGTGACTCGGCCGGGGAATGAAACCAGTTCGCTTTGGTGGGAGGTGAGCAGGCTAACCGCTTAGCTACCGCAGCCCCGAGGATATTAGAGGACGGAGCAAGCTGTTCAGAGGAACAGGAAAGTGAAACGAAATCGGCCGTTGCCTATAGTAAGGAACCATCTCAAAATATATTCGCTTGGAGATTATATATATATGACGGGTGAAATATTTCTCGGTTACGTAAAAACGCTGCATTACATCAGAAAGGTAAGTAAAAATAATTTACATATTTTCGAGTGAAGTTGATACATATTTTATGTAGTTGGCTGAGGGATTGCAGCACACCACATATACATACATACATAGCACACACGATCGCATGTGTGTTCGAGTACTATACGTTCGTTGTGCCCGCTAAATTATCGGCGAAAGAATAAGAATTATACTTAATTTTCTACGATTCCACCATGGGAGACAAGTGATATTTCTGATGAATTTTGGCTTCTCACTTTCAAGGAAAATGTGTATGTTCTGGTTATGTACGAAAAATTTCCGAATGTTCGCTAACGAGAATACGTGCAGTCGTAAAGCAAACAATCACGACATACAACACTCGCATTCCTTTGACAACTGGAAAAAAAACTGCCTTAAGCAGTCCTGTGACGGGAGACCAGGACTAACATCACAAAACCATATTGTCGCGGTGTGCTCCATTAGCCATTCAAGAACCAGACCGGTGCCGACTGCCGCACCGCTACATGGGTCGAACAAGAAATGAAATCGGTTAGTGCGCCGCCGGTCTGAGGCGCGGGAGGTTCTGGGTTCAAATCCTAAGCAAGGCTTAACTAACACCCATGTGTTAGTTAAATTTAAGTTATAAGTTAGCCGTCCCCTGATAAGCCTTCAAGTATAACCCCGGGGAACGTTAATGAGCCCTTTCCAAATTCCAATTCCAGATCACATTCCTTCTGAACACTCGGTAGTTAATCACGTATAAACCTTGTTCGCTGTTAACAAAGTACGTTTTAATTCAACTTTTGAAAATTTATTTCCTTCGTATCTGTGTGCATTTATACACACAAAATTACTGAAACACAATATAGTTGTCAGCTAATTAGACACATTAGGCGCAGTGTCTTAACGTCTTGTTACAAATTCACTGTTTAAAGAAATCACATATGCAATCGCTTTTATTTTTAAACAAAAAGAACAGTAATTGACATAAAAATATTTTGTGTTTAAAGAATTTCGCAGTATTTATTGACCGATGCACGAGCGTTGATCAGTAAGTCCATTTCAACTTTGAGGCCACGGTGGCTGAGCGGTTAGACTGCTCGCCTCTCACCAAGGCGAATAGTGTTCAATCCCCGGCCGGTTCACTCCGGATTTTCGCAAGTGGGAATCGTGCCGGACGATGCCGCTGGTCAGAGGGTTTTCTCGGGAATCTCCCATCCTCCCCCTTTTCGTTCCGGCGCTGCTCCATTCTCACCTCACTTCACCCTCGTCGGCTCTCATGACCTCGTTGTTAAGGGCTGCCCAAATCTCTTCACTCACTCACTCACTCCATTTCAACTTATATTTTTACATGTGACGGAATAATACACAATGGTGTGAAAGAAGGAACTAAGATAGGCTATTTTAAGTGTCCCTGCAGCCACATATGAAGCATACCGTTTAATTAGTATTCTCTAATTATTCCCTTCATGCCAATTGCTTCACCTTGAAGCTGCGCTAACGCGGATAAGGCGAGAGGTGGCTGATACTGAACGAAGCCAGCTGTTCTACTGGAAAACATTTGTGCCCAACCAGGTTGCTGAATGAATGGGGTGAAGTTCCTACGGAATGAAGACTGATGAGATAAAGGAAGCACACGGAGAGAGCCCCCAAACTGCGGTAGTGTCAGCCGTGCTAACCACATAAGAACTCATTTTCGAGTAATGCCCAGCCCATGATAGAACATAAAACCTTAGCTATGCAACTATGTGACCAGTCACTGCGGTCAAAATTTGTCAAATAATAAAACTACAGAGCGTGTTCTCGTAAGCGTGTTAAAAATGTTGGGAGGAGGTGATTCCACATGAAAACTCAGGTAGAAAATAAAAGTACGACTTGTGGACCAAAGTGATTTTAAAGGCATTATTTACCCTTGCAGATGTTGCATTGATGTCAGATCAGCTAGCAACAAATTCAACACAAAAGTATCTTATTTCGCATATCTCCAAGTGTTTCGGTGGCCACCCTTACTTGTTGTGGGTGCCGTCTTCTCGTAAACGGAGCGGATTAGTGTTGCAACAATGCGGCCTTTTTGGTGCATTTGGACATGGCAATTAATCATTTGTCTTGCAACTTCAGGAAATATTCAAGGATACGGCATTTACTGCGATGTGAGAGTATCAGGCCAATATTACGTTCCTTTCTATCGACGCATTAACAATTCTATCTTCATAAGCTGATCGCCATTGTTTGCTGAGATATTGCGTGGACTGATTTTATTTAACCTCTAAGTTTCCGATATTTTAAAGTAACGGCTTATTTACCCATTCCCGACGGCGAACGACAAACCTTTTCTGCATAATTTTCCACGTGGAACCACCTCTCAACCAACAATTGCGCGTTGTATAAGAGAACATGGCGTTCAGCTGTAAACAAATTAACCCAAAATCTTCATATATAAAGGTTCATATTCGAGAAAGTTTTGAGAGAAAAAGATACTTTAGATGTGTTTGACGACATTCCACGGCGTCTTCATCATCACATGGATGCAAATACTCAACTAACCACACCAGCTATAGTCTATTTGCGGTTTCTTCACAATTTTTGAATTAAACCTTTGAAAAATCAATCCATGTATGACGTACTTGGTTGTTTCCAAAATATGTCATGTTTCACGGTTTTGAACTTCTATTAACATAAAAAACACCTTATCTTTCATTAAGTCGGACTTATACTTTCATTTTATCTGTACACTATATTATTTACTTTATGATTAATATGAATAAATACAGCAAGAAAATTCATGGTAAGAAATAGTTCTAATGCAAATTATTATTACACTGAGTGCACACAAATGCGGCGCGATGTCCCTTTGGTGCAATGTTCAAGATTCGGTTGCGTTTTGTTTGCACGAAGCGGAGGAATATCCTGGAAGTAGATATTTAGCAGGGCTTCACAAACGTTTGAATTAACCGCGAATAGACTAAAACAATCATCCTTAATTAAGTCGAGAGCAGCTTCATGAGAGAGTAACAACGAATTACAGTCCTGAAATCAGAAAACACGAAGCTGTTTTTATTCCAGTAACACAAACGTTGGAGCTTAATTAGAAGACAGCAGACACCAAGTTTATTTTCGTCATGGAAAATAGTCTGTGTAATTAATACTTTCCCTGTGTCACCTCGATCCTTCTCGGCGCATTAAATACAGGACACAATGCCAACGTTTTTGTTTACTAGTTTTTGTCATATTTCAGTTTTTAACACAAAATATATTTGATAGGTTCTTTCGTATCGCGTATATTTTCAATATAGATAAGCATTATGCCTTTTTTTTTTTTTGTAAAACAAAATTTTTAAAAATTTCTTACAAACATGTTATACATGTAATGTAGACGTCTCCACTGCACGGAACTTCTCCTAAATAATTCGTGAAGAATATATTTTACCTGAAATGCCTTACATTAAAAATTAACACAGTGAAGGATTTCCTATTTAAATTTCGCAGCTGCCAGTCGGTAATCAGGGCCTTTAACTTGAAAGTAAGACCACCGTATAAATACGAACATTGCCAGGCCCAACACTTGCAACACTATTTCTAAAATCTTTGAAGTACTTTTATCAATATATAGCACTTTAACTAAACGGATGATAAAATGCCCCTAGGTCACACACACACATAATATAATAATAATAATAATAACAACAGAAGCCTATTATTACAGACTACGAAAACTCCGCTACTTTACTTTTTCATCAAATAAAAACTCTATTATTTTTACATAAAAATTAAACTGAGTTTTATTTAAAAAATTTGAAAATTCAAGTCTACATCAGATTTAGCACCCTACATGAAAGTAAATAATTTGCGGTTAAGTGGAGGATAACAAAAACACAACATGGTTTCACATCACGAGTCGAAAGACGTGACTACGGTAAGGGAGATAAATGAGACACAGGTTAACCTAATCCACCATACAAATCGCCACCATTAAGCAAGGCATGATAAAGCTGAACCACTATGCAGGGGGTGAGTTGCGTGCGTGGGTGGGTGCGTGGGCATGTGCGTGCGTGTCGCGTGGGAGCCCTTGTATCGACCGAGCCTCCGAAGCGCGCGCTCCAGTCTTAGTTCAGCCTGGCGCCGCTTGCGGCAGCACCGAACGCGCCGGCGCTGAAATTAACGCACGACCTCTAATTGCCTCAATTAAACCGTAACACGAAGCACCCGTGCTGCGTGTTTATGTCCATGCAAGCGTTAGATGAAGTAAACACCGCCGGGCAATATGCAGCACTGAAGCGTGCACACACAGCTACAAGCGACAGACTGCACTTTGGCTGATGCGACACAGCACGGAGACCAGTTATTACGGCCACTTGGAAAACGGAAGCCGAAGTATGTGTAAGGAGGGCAGTGATAATATCCACAGCATTTTTGTTCTCTTTTCCATCCATAAATGCAAGATAGCGGGATTCAGCCAGCCCCTTTGACATGAGGCACTTTTTCTAGCATTCAACAGTCGTAAACACTGCTTTATGGCGTCCGTGTGTTTGATCTGACTCTTCAACATCTGCCTGAAGTCTAACCAGAAGGGCTCGTTTACACACTAACTAAAACTGATCACATTTAAAAACAACACACACTTGCATGATTCCGAAAGCTCGTGGTTTGAAGGCGCCCCAGCAACCTCGATCACGGCGATCGTATTTATGAAGTTCGGTATTTACAGGAGTATAATTAATAAAAACAGGTTACTTTATGTTTATCATTACTATAATCGGAATAAATAATAAATCAAAACTATAAAATACTTTTAAAAAAAATTAACATGCGTATCAATAGCACGCTAGACTTTTCCATCATGCGATACGACAGACCTATAGTAAAAAGCAACAAAATTATTTACTTAAAAATGAATTTACTGACTTTGTAGTCTCTCGAATATGCATATTATTAAAGATATTTCTTGGGGTTTTAATGTTTCTACTGGGCACTTGCTTTATCTTGGGTCTTATAATATTTGGGTTCCCAGTGCAACTTTTCAGTTTGGGATATGCTGATATGTGGGTGAATTGCTTTTGGCGCAAGGCCCAAATATATTTCGGCGATACCATAAATTCATTATGACAATATCATACAAATTTCCACAGAAAATCTTTACCGATTGTTGTGTAGGGCCTATTAAGTGCTCAGACTAACAAGTTCGTATCATTCAAGTGCGATGCACAACGCCTTGCACCAGATACTAGGTCAATATTGAACGAAGATAGGAAACCGTGTGAAAAACACAATCGTAACTGAAACCTTGACCCCTTATCATGTGCAACACTCGTTAACCATATACATCAAAGTTGCACATCGGGTAAAAAGAGAACTGGAAAATTTGGAGACATAATTTCCTTATGGTGAATTATGACTTTACACATTTACTAAAACAGGTAGAAATATTCTCTTGCTTCAATTAGGTATTGCCGTATAAAAAAATTTTTCATTGAGGACAGACTTGTAATCTGTCCTTAATGACTCGTAGGTGCCCGAACATTACTGNCCGTATAAAAAAATTTTTCATTGAGGACAGACTTGTAATCTGTCCTTAATGACTCGTAGGTGCCCGAACATTACTGAAAAAACAATTCAAAAATACTTCCCAAATACTCTGAGGAATCAAACTCGCATTTCGCTTCAATTTTCCCTTCGGTATTTCTGAAGACACGCGCAAGTAAGACACGCTATGTTTTGCCACTTAATTATTTTAAAACTGTATTTATTGTTTCCAACGAATAGCAGTATAATTATTATACTATGCTGCAAATTGTAATCAACATAGCTTACACGTTAAAACACTCGAGAAGAACGTTACCCATTTTACATTGATATTTCCCCCACGAAAGATGACCAACATACAAATTTAAAAACAAAACTCTCCAGCATGAAATAATCTGTGGAAAATATAACAAGCGAGTGTACCAACAAGTAACTTTACCCGGCGCNCACCACGAAAGATGACTAACATACAAATTTAAAAACAAAAGTCTCCAGCATGAAATAATCTGTGGAAAATATCACAAGCGAGTGTACCAACAAGTAACTTTACCCGGCGCCTTATATTTATCCCTACACT
This sequence comes from Clitarchus hookeri, assembly GCA_002778355.1. Classification (NCBI taxonomy): domain Eukaryota; kingdom Metazoa; phylum Arthropoda; class Insecta; order Phasmatodea; family Phasmatidae; genus Clitarchus; species Clitarchus hookeri. Next base: position 77,404 of record NQII01006021.1, on the reverse strand, counting down.
TGCGTCCAATTCTTCGCATCACTTCATTCTGATATCCGATTAGCACCGCAGATGTACATATATTTCACTAACGTGCGTTGATAGCTGTGACTGCTACGATTTTTACAGTCGTTAGTGCGCCGTGTAAAACAGGGATTTCTAGAATTCTGCACCTGCTGCGGCTTTTTGCGATGCAAGTTATCACATTCAATTAACTTTTTTTTAACAAGTTTTAGTACTGCAGCGATCAAACTTAACATTTAACGCACAGAATAAGCGTTTAAGCGCATGTAACTGAGAACAGCCACACAACTGTTCATGCTAATGTACTTTAACGTGAAATCATAAGGACAACATTGTATAAACATGATCATATTGTATTAAGAGATAAATAAGGCTTTCTCTCCTTTGATCACTATTACCCTATTATTAGATATCCTGAACTGTAAAATGTCCAAAGATGGTAACAGAAACTCCACCTGGTAAAGCCACCTATGTAATTTTTTTACGGGGCCGCGATGGCTAGGCGGTTAGACTGCTCACATCCCATCATGGCGAACCGGGTTCAATCCCCGACCGGGTCACTCCCCCATTTTCGCAAGTGGGAACCGTGCCGGACGATGCCACTGGTCGGCGGGGTTTCTCAGGGGTCTCCTATTTCCCCAGCCCTTGCATTCCGGCGCAGCTCTATTCTCACCTCATTTCACCATCGTCGACTCTGAAGACCTCGTTGTTACNGGTCTCCTATTTCCCCAGCCCTTGCATTCCGGCGCAGCTCTATTCTCACCTCATTTCACCATCGTCGACTCTGAAGACCTCGTTGTTACGAGACGCCCTAATCTATCAACTCAACTCTCAACTCTAATGTTCTTAAGTTTCCTCGTTTAAGTACGGAAGTGTATTGGTTTTCAAAGTTTCGCTTTATACCGAAAATTTTAACGTAACATCAATCATAAAATATTCGCAGCAGATCCCGAGACAAACGGAACCGCTGCGCTGTGAACGGAAAACATCTCAAGAAATATGCTAAACTGGGATTCCGTCTCTGGGGCTGTTTCCTGTGTGCGAATAAGNCAGATCGATCCCAGACACACGCCTGTGCTCTTCAAACTGCAGATTGAATATGAGATCCCTTAAACCGACGACCGTTCCCCATCCTCGTCCTTTCCCAGCAAGCGACGCTCCTGCGAAGGCTACATCGCGGGGCGAGTTGTGTGCCGTGCACTCAGCGTCTCTTCGCTGCGCGCGAACGAGCCCACACCGTGGTGGGTTCGACTTGAGACACGGCCCGCATCTTCCATTCCTCTCCGCCTTTAAGCCCGTTGACCAACACAACAATTCATTACTTTAAATATGAGTCAAACACTAGCCAACTTGTTCAAAATATATGCAATGAAATTTTTAAAAAACATAAAAAATCAGATTCAATATTTTTTTTATAATGTTAAGTCAAAATCCTTTATTTCACTTATTTCGAACCAAAAAATTATACAAACTGGCTCAATTGTAGAAACAAGGTAGTAAACACTGAAAGTGTGTGTTACAAGCAATTAGTTATCATCTATGTAATTAACCACAAAACATGTTTTCTTTATTTTTTTAAGTACATAGCTAAATGTAAAGAAATTTTCGCCTATGTTGGTTTTGATGTTATCTCTCAAATTCCTTAAACAAAATTTTGCTAATCGTGTGTGAAATTGTAGTAAGACGACAATCTTCAACTTCCCCCGTCCATTTTTAGTGGTTTGGTTGATTTAATATGTCATTTATACACGAGTATTCTGAAATTTGTTTCTATGAATTCTCCTCTTTAACAAAGCCGTATAAAATGTCTACGAAGTAAAGACTGCAGAAATAAGAATTACTGCTAGGCTATACGCCACTGCTCAGCCCTGTTCAACAAAATATTCATATTCTGTTTGCAACAAAATATGTAACAAAATCGTATAACCAGAAATACTACCATAAAACTGAAACTTACATTATCATAAAATTACCGATAATTATGTATGTTTTAAATAGGAATGGTACTTCCGCCATGCATTGTGTGGATGTCAGACATGTTACAACAATATTGCTATTATACTTCAGGTTCTACATACACANTTGTGGTTTGGTTGATTTAATATGTCATTTATACACGAGTATTCTGAAATTTGTTTCTTTGAATTCTCCTCTTTAACAAAGCCGTATAAAATGTCTACGAAGTAAATACTGCAGAAATAAGAATTACTGCTAGGCTATACGCCACTGCTCAGCCCTGTTCAACAAAATATTCATATTCTGTTTGCAACAAAATATGTAACAAAATATGTAACAAAATCGTATAACCAGAAATACTACCATAAAACTGAAACTTACATTATCATAAAATTACCGATAATTATGTATGTTTTAAATAGGAATGGCACTTCCGCCATGCATTGTGTGGATGTCAGACATGTTACAACAATATTGCTATTATACTTCAGGTTCTACATACACAGTCGAATAACATTATTATGACCACCTGCTAGTATCCAGAGTAACCTCCCTTCGCAGCATGGGCTGCAGCTAGACGAGCTGGCAGTGACTGTCAGGTGCTGATAGGTCTCCACAGGTATCTGGAGACATGCTGTCTGCAGTGCGTCCCACAACTGTTGAAGGGTGCGTGGCGGAGGAGACAGGCGGCGAACACGACGGTCGAGGTGGTCCCACAGATGTTCAATTGGATTAAGCTCGGGGCTGTTTGGGGGCCAGGGAAGAACGTTGAAGTCCTGGTCGTGCTCTTCCAGCCATGTGCGGACANTGATTACCACCTGCCAGTATCCAGAGTAACCTCCCTTCGCAGCATGGGCTGCAGCTAGACGAGCTGGCAGTGACTGTCAGGTGCTGATAGGTCTCCACAGGTATCTGGAGACATGCTGTCTGCAATGCGTCCCACAACTGTTGAAGGGTGCGTGGCGGAGGAGACAGGCGGCGAACACGACGGTCGAGGTGGTCCCACAGATGTTCAATTGGATTAAGCTCGGGGCTGTTTGGGGGCCAGGGAAGAACGTTGAAGTCCTGGTCGTGCTCTTCCAGCCATGTGCGGACACTTCTAGCCGTGTAGCAAGGCGCATTATCGTGTTGGAAGATCCCATACTCCTGAGGAAAGACACTCATAATGTACGGTGAGACGTGATCACCGAGGATGTATTCATAATTAAATCAATCAAGCAAGTCTTCCACAGGATGGTGGGATCTAGAGAATACCACGAGAACATTCTTCAGACCATAACACTGCCCCCACCGCCTGGTGTTCGTCCAGCAATATATGCAGGGTTTCGGTTCTCCGGAGTTTTCGTCGGACACGCTGACGTCCATCCGTTTTATGCAGCTGAAACCGTGACTCATCGGAGAAGGCTACCCGTTGCGAATCAGCAGCGGTCCAGACGCCATACTGTCAAGCAAATTCCAGTTATTTTCGTCGATGCACCTGTGTTAGCATGGGTGCAGTCACCATCCGTGCACCCCGGAGCCCCATCCACAGAATGGTTCGCTGAACTGTTGCGGTAGACAAGTGTCTGGATGCCCCCTGGTTCATTTGGACGGTGAACTGTTCCACTGTAGCCTGTCGGTTGGCCTTCACGCACCGNGTGTCTGGATGCCCCCTGGTTCATTTGGACGGTGAACTGTTCCACTGTAGCCTGTCGGTTGGCCTTCACGCACCGTGGTAGTCTACGTTCACCTCGGACATCAATGGCGCGTGGAGCTCCGCTGTTTCCACGACGGTTATTCCCAACGGTGCCATTCGTCCACTCACGATACACCTTTACCAAAGAGGCACATTAACAGTTCACAAACGTAGCTGTTTCCGAAATGCTGCCCCCCTTGNCTCACGATACACCTTTACCAAAGAGGCACATTAACAGTTCACAAACGTAGCTGTTTCCGAAATGCTGCCCCCCTTGGCCCGAAAGCCGATGATCATCCCTTTTTGCAACTCGGTTAAATGCCCGCTTCACCAGCCCACGTCACGAGCCATGCNGCCCGAAAGCCGATGATCATCCCTTTTTGCAACTCGGTTAAATGCCCGCTTCACCAGCCCACGTCACGAGCCATGCGTCATGGGCTACGCGCTTCAGAAGGCACTTCTAGCAGGTGATCATAATAATGTGATTCGACTGTGTATGAGACAGCAGCAAAGACTGCTTAATTTGTATGGCCACGCGATTTTGTTTCTTATGTGTAAGAAAATTTAAATTAGGTTATTACTAATGCAGAATATATATGCATAAAAGCCAAAATACTTCAAACGCTAAAATTAANGAAAATTTAAATTAGGTTATTACTAATGCAGAATATATATGCATAAAAGCCAAAATACTTCAAACGCTAAAATTAACATTTTTTTTTTGTTAGCTGGCAATGAGTCAAGATGTATTTCCGGGGCCTTGGTTGAACATGAAAAACGTTTCGAAATAAACTGGTTGAACGGACGTTCTGATTATTTCGCTTCAAATGTCCAAATATCCTTTTTACCGCTGCCTACCAAGGTANAAACTGGTTGAACGGACGTTCTGATTATTTCGCTTCAAATGTCCAAATATCCTTTTTACCGCTGCCTACCAAGGTATACTCTAGCTGAAATAGTGTAATTAAATATCCCGTAAAACGCTAAAATCCTGGATCATTTAATTCATCCCAAAATGCACTGAAAGTCTCTTGAAAATTACGTTTTATGTAAAAAGATAACACTTCTGTGGGTCCATAGGTTGTTCAATATTACTGAACACTCTTGAAAGCCCTGCTTATGAGTTACTTTTATTCTCATTTTTTATAATTTTCACATTAGTAAAGTTAACATTTCCATGCGCCTGATCAATTCTTTTTCATGCCGTCATCTAAGCAATATTGTGGAAATATTAGGAATGTAAATGTGTTTATAATATGCAAATTCATACTTGTAATGTTCATAAAATTACAAATCCTAACTTCAGTGACCATTAAGTTAAACGCTACACTCGCTATACAACGTCAGATCTTCAGAACTATATATATATATATATATATATATATAAGTTTGCTGCCAACTTAAGCAAGTATATACATGCCAGCGTGTGCTATAACGTTTATGCAGTTATGTGAAGTGATTTTTTTTTTCGGATGTATATTTCTAAAGCGTTCACTTCACGGTGAACTGCCTGTAGCGACTAGAAGTTATGCCTTATGCAAATGACACTGTTGAAATGTCAGAACTCAGTATCTGCTAATATAATTCCCATTCTTACACCAACGTGCTGTTAAGAGCCGCCCAAATCTCTTCACTCACTCACAAATGTGCGTACAACAAAAAGAAACATATTTCACTTGACACTAATCATTACACTTTCAATGGCACGTTGAGACATGGCATACCTTTTCGCAATCCACTGTCGACATTACAGCAAGTAAATGGATCAGAGTTACGAACAGTGACATTTTACAAACTTGATTTTAAAAGTGACCAATTGACTGCAAAACAGCTATACCAGACTGCAGCACTTTTTGTCTAGTCAATCACTGGGTTAACTGGACGATCACCACTGGGCCTAGTGACAACAGAGCCCTGTGATGAAATTACACGACTAATGCCTCGCGGCGCGGAAGGTAGCAGGTGCAGTACGCGGATTGATTGGC